>JAODAL010025055.1:0-59387 GCA_025379985.1 Phyllomedusa bahiana
CCCCACCCTTGGGGGTCCCTTTTTGGGACGGCGTAAGGAGGGGGGGGTTTGCGCTAACCGTGGCTGGCGGAATATATCAGGGACTTCTGGGGACCGCCTCTCCCTTCTTTTTTGGGGGGGACCCGTATTGAACTCCCCCATCTTTCTTCTTCCGTCCATGATTAAAGGGGGCTGGGCAAGAAAATTCTGCGGAAAAAGACCAGGATGGACCCGAAAATGTGGGTCATAAATCATCTCATAAATCAACACGGGTTTGACTTGGTCTTTCCTGACTTTCTGCACCCAGAAGATGCGGGCTAAAAACCCAAGGGGGCATGCAAGGCTTTTGCCAAACCCCGCCCGGGATTTTTGCCGTTTGACCGGTTCCCTTTCCAAACTTCCTCTGATGGAAAATCAAAAATGGGCGTCAGACCCAAACTAAATCTTTTCCCTCTTAAATTTTTTAAACATGCCTTCTGCCCCCAACCGCATTTTTGCATCAAAGGGGGTCTTCGACAATGGATTATCCACAGTGGGGGGTACAGGGATTGACTTTTTGGGGCGGTTTTCATTTTAAAAACGGGGGCTGTGATTTTAAATGACGAAAAATTTGGGGCCGTGACTGCAGGCCCGAGGAGGAAAAGGACTGTGGATGCGGGTTTGCTTTAAACCCAAACTGAAGGCCCAGATTGGCGACGATGTTGTTACTTAGATTCACGGGGGCCCCTAAACCCAGGGGAATGACAGGCCTGACGGTCCGAAACGGACGATCCGCGGGAATGGGGGTTGTCCCCCCCAGCACTGGAAGGAGAACCTTCTTGAAACCCCCTACCCCCATGTGTTCCCCCCTCTTTGCTCCTTACCCCCCCTGCATTTCGCCCCTTTGGTTCAGAAATATTAAAATTTGAGAAGGTATAAAAATTTGTTTTGGAAATGTTCTTAAAAAAAGGGACGGAAATCCCCAGTATTAAAAATCCCTTAATCAAAAAAAAATTGTGGTTTCTTTTTAAAACTGCAAGGTGTCTACAACAAATCTGGACTGGGAAAAAGGGTCCAAAAAAAACACATTGTTATGTTTTGGTTAATAAAGGGTTTTTTTTGCACCTTTCAATTCACTGTGGTAAATATGAATTGCTTTTTTAAGATTTACGTAGTTTGCTCCCGTAATTTGAACAGTGCTGGGGGGCGCAAAAAGTCAAAAACACGTAACTGTTATTTTTTGATTTTAAAAAAAACGGTTTTTTTGAACCTTTAAATTTTCCCCTGTGGTAAATTAAAAAATTGCTGTTTTAAGTTTTACGTAGTTTCTGCATCAATAAACAGTGCGGGGTGCGCAAAAGTCAAAAAAAACAGTAACTGTTATGTTTTGATATAAAAAACGGTATTTTTTGCACCTTTCAATTCACCTGGGGTTTTAAATTAAAATTTGCTTTTTTAAAGATTTACATAGATGCTGCTTTCCAATGAACAGTGTGGGTGCGAAAAAAGTAAAAAAAAAGAAAAATGTTAGGTTTTAAATAAAAATAAAGGGTTTATTTTTTGAAACCTTTAAATTTTCACCTTTTGGTGAATATAGATTTGGGTTTTTTTAAGATTTACGTAGATGCTGTCAATGAACGTGGGGTTGCGCAAAAGTAAAAAAAAAAAAACGTAACTTTTTATGTTTTGTTTATAAAAAAAGGGTATTTTTTGCCCCCTTTTCAATTCCCTGGGGTTTTAAATATAAAATTTGCTGTTTTAAGTTTTCTTTGATTTTGCGTCAACAAAACAGTGCTGGGTGCGCAAAAGTAAAAAAAACACGTAATTTTTTATGTTTTGTTTTAAAATTTAACGGTATTTTTTGAAACCATTAAATTTCCCCTGTGGTGAATATAAAATTTTGCGGGTTTTAAAGATTTTAGAGATCCCTGGGTCAATGAACAGTGCTGGGTGCGCAAAAGTCAAAAAAACACGTAACTGTTATGTTTTGATATAATAAACGGTATTTTTTGCCCCTTTCAATTCCCCAGTGGTGAATATAGAATTGCTTTTTTAAGTTTTAGTAGAACTGCCCCAAATGATCAGTCCCGGGGTGCGCAAAAGTCAAAAAAAAACGGAAAACTGTTATTTTTTTGATATAAAAACGGTATTTTTTGCACCTTTCAATTAAAACCTGTGGTGAATATAGAATTGCTTTTTTTAATTTTTACGTGATGCTGTTCAAGAAAAAGTGCTGGGTGCGAAAAAGTCAAAAAACACGTAACTGTTATTTTTTTGATAAAATTTTAAAACTTTTATTTTTGAAATTTTTCAATTCACCAGTGGTAAAAATTTTTAAAAATTGCTGTTTTAAGTTTTTAGTAGTTGCTGGGTCAATAAAACGTGCTGGGTGTGCAAAAGCCCAAAAAAAATTTAACTGTTATTTTTTGATATAAAAAAAACGGTTTTTTTTTGAAACCTTTCAATTCACCTTTTTGGGGGAAATTTTGGGATTGTGTTTTAAGATTTAGTTTTTTGTTTGAGTAAATAAACAGTCCCTTGGTGCCCCAAAAGAAAAAAAAAAGAAAACTGTTATGTTTTGAATAAAAAACGGTATTTTTTGCACCTTTCAATTCCCCTTTGTGGTGAATATAGAATTGCTGTTTTAAGATTTACGTATATGCAGCGTCAATGAAAAGTGCTGGGTGTTCAAAAGTAAAAAAAACAGTAACTTTTTATGTTTTGATTTTAATAAACGGGTTTTTTTTTGCACCTTTCAATTCCCGGTGGGGGAATTTTAGAATTGCGTTTTAAGATTTACGTAGATACTGCGTCAAGAAAGTGTGGGTGCGCAAAGTAAAAAAAACACGAAAATGTTAGGGTTTTGAATTAATAAACGGTTTTTTTTGCCCCTTTTAATTCCCCTGGGGGGAATTTTGGAAATTTGCTTTTTTAAGATTTATGTAGATGCTGCGCCCAAGGGGAACATTGCGGGGGTGCGAAAAAAGTCTTTAAAACATTTAAAATTTTTATGTTTTGTATAAAAAAATGTATTTTTGCCCCTTTTTTTTTCCCATGGGTGAATATAGAATTGTTTTTTAAGATTTACGTAGATGCTGCGTCAAAAAAACAGTGCTGGGTGGCAAAAAGTAAAAAAAAAAGAAAACTTTTATTTTTTGATATAATAAACGGTTTTTTTGCACCTTTCAATTCCCCTGGGGTTTGAATATAAAATTTTGCTTTTTTAAAAGATTTTCGAAAGATGCTGCGTCAATGAAAAAGTGCGGGGGTGCGAAAAGTTAAAAACAGAAAATGTTTATTTTTTTAAATTTAATAAACGGTATTTTTTTCCCTTTCAATTCCCCTGTGGTGAATATAGAATTGCTTTTTTTTAAGATTTACTTTTAGTTGCGGGCGTAAAAAGAACATTTGCTGGGTGCGCAAAAGTAAAAAAGCGAAAATGTTATTTTTTTTGGTTTATAATAAAGGGTTTATTTTTTGCCCCTTTTTAAATTTCACCTGTGGTAAATTTTTAAAATTTGCTGTTTTAAGATTTACGTAGATGCTTTTTTCAATGAACATTTGGGGTGGGGGAAAAAAGTAAAAAAAACCGTAACTTTGATGTTTTGAAGGGATAAAAACAGTATTTTTGGCAACAAAAAAACCTGTGCTGATTTACAAGATTGCTGGGGGGTTTTTTTAAATTTAAGTCCCAAGGTGGATATATCAACATTTTCACAGGTGTAAGGGGAAAAAATTTGAACCCTATCTGATTGGGTATATGATAAAAAAAGTGGAGTTTTGAGCTAAAAAAGAGACCGCAGTTACTAAAAAATTTGTTTACCCAATATAAGTTCGGGTGCCCAATATCCGGGAAATATTTCAATACCCAAACTGTTAAAAATTAAAGATATTCCCTACAATTTTTCTAACTAAGTCTTGGGGTTTTTTTTTATCCAGTGTTTCTTTATAGTAGAGCTTTTCTCTGTTAGCCCGCGGGCCCCCCCCCCCCCCTCCCACCCCCCGTGAATTTTTAAACGGTTGATGCTGCTTTTTAAAAATTTTCTTGCTAAAAAAAAATAAAATTTTTAAATCTTAATCTAACTAAATTGGAAAGGAAACAAGTAATAGTTTGAGGTTTTTTTTGGGCAAAAAAAATAGACTAAAATTTTGTGAGCCGTTTGGCCCAAAGGGAGAGCGCCGGTTCCCCAAACCCTATGAGCGCTGAGAGACCTGAGGCTGAAAAAAGGAAAAAGCTGTTCTTGGTTAAAAGAGGTTTTATGTGATTTTTCCCGCCAATCGCAAAACCTTTAAAAATCCCAGTTTTATGGTCGCACCCACATTCCCCCTGCTTATTCTTTTTAAACTCATTTGTGGCCGCCAAAAAATTTAAAGGGAAACGCCCAAAAAGGCGCGATTTAATAGATGATGCTCGATTTTTTAAACCCTTTAAATTTTCGCATGATCTGGAATTTCGATCACCATAAAATCCTTTTTTGATTTCAACTTTGTCGATAAAAAAACGGGTCCCCAAAACTATTAATTAAACGTTGATTTTCAAACTGTGGTGATCCCCAAAAAAACCATCATTTTCAAAATCCCAAAAAATATATACAAATTTTTTCCCGTAGCATAATTCACAAACGAAGGTTAATTACAATTTTATCTCTTGTTGTTGCATAAAAAAAAAACGCCCCTTTTAACCCCGCTACAAAGCTACTTTTTTGTGGTGGCTTTAATTCTTTGGCGCCCAAAATTTTCATCCAGGGGTTAATTAAAACGTTGTTTTTAGCTGTGGTGATCCAAGAAACCGTCATTTTCAACGCCAAAAATTCATTTTTCCTGTAGCATAATTCAAAGCAAAGGTTAATTCAATTTTATTTTTTTGTGTGGGTAAAAAAAAAAGATTGTAAAAACGCTCAAAGCTACTGTTTGTGGGGGGCTAATTGTTTGGCGCAATTTTCCGGGGTAATTAAGCATTATTTTTTAGCTGTGGTGATCCCAAAAAAACTGTCATTTTCAACGCCAAAATTTTTGTAATTTTTTTCCCGAGCATAATTCAAAGCAAAAGGTTAAATTTCAATTTTATCTCTTATTGTGTGGCGTAAAAAAACGCATTGTAACACGCACAAAACTACTAGTTTGTGGTGGCCCAATTCTTTTGGGCAATTTACATCCGGGGTTAAAAAAAAGGTTGTTATTCAGTGTGGGATCCCCCGAAAACCCCTCATTTTCCGCAAAATTATAATTTTTTCTGTAGATAATTTCCCAAGCGAAGGGTTTAAATTTCAATTTTTTTCTTTGTTGTGTAGGTAAAAAACATGCCTTTGTAACACGCTACAAAACTTAGTTTTGTGGTGGCTCAATTCTTTGGCGCAAATTTTAAACCAGGGGTTATTAGCGTTGTTTTTGCTGTGGTGATCCCCCAAAAAAACCGTCATTTTCAACGCCCAAATACATCCAGGGGTTAATTAAGGTTGTTCTGCGTTGTATCAGTAAAAGAACTTTGTTTTTTTCGCCACAAGATTCCGTTAGCATGAGTCATTCCGAAAGGGGGAGGGCTTAATTAAGCTGTTTGTGTTTTTATATTCAGTAAATACACAGAGTTTTTAAAACGGCACATACAAGTCAATTTTTTCCGCCCTATTTGTGGAGCGCAATTTATATCAAGCTTGTTATCTGGGTGCAAAATTTTTTTGATTGGTTTATTTATTTGTTTTAGTTTTTTTATTGTTTGTTTTTTTTTTTTATTGTCTTTTTTTTGTGGTTTTGGAATTTTTTATTATTTTTTTTGTTTTATGGTTTTTTTTTTAGTTTTTTTGTTTGATGTTTTGTTGTTTAATTTTTATTTGGGTTTTTTTTTCTTTTTTCTTTTTTTTTTTTTTTTTTTTTTTTTGGTTTTTTTTTTTTTTTGTTTGGGGTCTGTTATTATTGAAAATTTGAAGGTTTTTGTATTTTTTTTTTTTTTTTTTTTTCATTTTTGTGTTTGTTTTTTATTATTTTCTATTTTGCGTTATTTTTTTGAACTTTTTTTTTGGTTTTTTTTTATTTTTTTTTTTTTTTTTTATTTGGTTTTTTTTTTTGTTGTTTATTTTTCTTTTTGGGGTTATTTTTTTTTTTCTGTTTTTTGTTTTGGTTTTGTTTTTTGTTTTGTTTTTTGTTTTTTTTTCCTCTTTTTTTTTGGTTTTTTTTTGTGTTTTTTTTTGTGTTTTTTTCTTGTTATTTTTTTTTTTTTGTTTTTTTTTTTGGTTTCTTTTGATCGTTTTTTCATTTTATTTTTTGTTTTGATTCTGGTTTTTTTTTTTTTTTTCTTTACTTTCATTTATGTTTTCTATTCTATGGATTTTTTTGTTTTTTTTATTTGGCTTTTTATTTTTTTTTTTATATTTTTTCTTTGTTTTTGTTTTTTTGTTTTTTTTTTTTTTTTTGTTGCTTATTATTTTTGGTTTTTTGTTTCTTTTTTTTTTTTTTTGTTTTTTTTTTTTTTTATTTTGTTATGTAAATATTACTGTTATTTTTTTGTTATTTGTTTTTTGTTTTTGGTTTTTTTTTATTGTTTTTTTTTATTTATTTTTCGTTTTTTTTTTTTTTTTTATTTTGTTTTTTTTTTTTTTTTTTGGTTTTTTTTTTTTTTTTTTATTTTTTTCTTTTTTTGGTTTTGGTTTTTGTTTTTATTTCGTATTGGATTTTGTTTTGTTTTCTTTTTTTTTTGTTTTTATTTTTATTTTTTATTTTTGTTTTGCGACGTACTTTGATTTTTGTTGTTTTTTAGTGTTTTTTTGTTTTTTTTGGTTTTTTTTTGTGTGTTAGTTTTTTTATTTTTTTTTTTTTTTTTTATTGGCGTTTTTTTTTTTGTTCTTGTTTTTTAATTTTTTTGTTTTATTTTGTTTTTTTGTTTGTTTGTGGTTTTTTTTTTTTTCTTTTTTTTTTTTTTTGGTTTTTGGTTTTTTTGTTTTTTTTTTTTTTTCTTTTTTTTGATTATTTTGTTTTGTTTTTTTTTATTTTTTGGTTTTTTTTTTGTTGGTTTTTTTTTTTTTCGTTTTTTTTCTGGTTTTGTGAAGTTTTCTTTTGTTTTTTTTTTTTTTTTTTTTTTTTTGCTTTTTTTTTTGGGTTTTTTTTTTTTGTGGTTTCTTCTTTTTTTTTTTTTTATTTTTTTTGTTTTTTTGTTTTGTTTTTTTTTTTATCTATTGTGTTTTTTTTTATTTATTCGTTATTTGGTTTTTTTTGGTTTGTTTTTTTCGCTTTTGTGTGTGTTTTTTTCTCATTTTATTTTAATTTGTTTGTGTTGCATTTCTTTGATTTTTTTATTTGTTTTGATTTGGGTTTTTTTTTGTTAAATTTTCTTTGTTTAGTATTTTTTTTTTTGTGTGTTGATTTTTATTCTTGTTTTTTTATTTTATTTTGGGGTTTTTGTTTTTTTTTTTTTCTGGTTTTGTCTTTGGATTAGTTATTGGGTTTTTGTTTTATGTTATTTTGTGTTTTTTTGGTCATTTTTATTTTGGGGCAGGTTGAAATTTTTTTTTCTTTGTTTTTTGATTTTTTGGTTGTTGTTTTTTTATGGTTTATTTGGTTTTTATTTGATTGTTTTTTTGTTTGTTGTTTTTAGGTGTTTTATTTTTTTTTTATATTTTTTTTTTTTTTTTTTTTTTTTTTTTTTTGTTTTTTG
Source organism: Phyllomedusa bahiana (assembly GCA_025379985.1). Taxonomy (NCBI): domain Eukaryota; kingdom Metazoa; phylum Chordata; class Amphibia; order Anura; family Hylidae; genus Phyllomedusa; species Phyllomedusa bahiana. The sequence goes on from JAODAL010025055.1 coordinate 7,604, forward strand.
GTGTCAAATACCAGTGGTGTGTATTTATCATATACATATAACTTTATCAACCTGTCTGTACATTTTAGAAACAAACAGTATGTCTGACAGAGAGGTGGCAGGCTCTTCACCTGTGAGTGCAGAGGCACTAAACATTCAAGGCACAGGTCGCAGAATCAGCAAGGGGTCGACGCAAGCAGGGGTCACTACGGTGAGGCCACAAACTGCCGCTGTCATCTAGGGCCGTGTACTGAATAGCAAACCCAGAGGGTTATTGATGGTTGACGAGGTAATCCACTTCCTCACAGATGACATCTGACAACCCCAGCCAAGTGTCGGTGGGAAGTCAGACACAACCTTGTTGGCATGGCGCGGGGAGCGGGTCAGCGGCCTCACCTGTCTTCAAACCGCACTCTTGGCCCATTCTGGTTCCCTTCAGCAGAGATCTACTATGTGGTATGGGCTCAAGCGCCATCTATATAGTGAGGAATGGACAATTTGAGGAGGGCAGTCAGGCAGCTTACTTGGCAGCGGAAGAAATGGGGCCAATATCCCCTGTTTTTTGCAAGTAGACGGCAAAGTAAGTTGTTACTGAGTGGCATGGGACGGTCATGTTGTGAGGGGTCAGCCTTGCATACCACAGACCGGTGATGAGGACAGCGTAGTGACGATGAAAACACAAATAGATGTGATGTAGCCGACGCACTTGGGAGCTGGGTGAGGGAAGGCTTCATCATCGTCAGGCAGGAAGAGGGCGTCAGCTTGAGCAAAATAAATAAATTCAGGCAGTCCGGCGCAGCCAGCAAGTGGGTTGTGTAGCCGAGAGTCAACAGGATAGCAGCAGTGTGAGGTCGGGAGCCAAGCGGCCACGGGTAAAAACCGCTTCGAGGTCCAAGAACAAGTAGAGGCACAAGGGGTTAACGAGGGAAGCGTGGTGGCAGTAGTCCTCAGTGCGGGGCGTTGTGCGGTAAATAATCCGATACTCGGCGGGTGTGGCAGTTCTTGGATAAGACAACGGAGGAGCCGTATATGGGTATTGTTAGAATCTGTAAGAAGAATGTGAAGCGTGGCCAGGGAGATAACGTTGGCACCACGGCCCTGCGTTCAACACATGAGCGTACCATACGGTGGCCTGGGAGGGAAACGTGGCTCAGATGTGGTGGTCCATCCTGCCGCCCGCTAGCAACAGCAGAAGCAGCGACCAGTGGCAGGCATGCCATTGCAGCCAGTTAAGGCCTCACCACCACCTGCAGAAGGGAGCCTGTTTCTCTTTGAAATCATCTCCCGGTCATGAGCTCATGCTCCTCGCTACCTCATGGTGCAGCAGTCGTTCAAGTGAGGCGATTGCAATCGAGACAACAGTATGCGTTCAACCTCATCCTAAAGTGCAGCACACTGGTGGCCTCTTCACCGTTCAGAGAATCTAATGGCCTTGTGCCAAAGACCGAGATGGAGAGTTCCAAGCCGTAATTTTCTTTTCCAAAAAGGCTGTACAGCAACTCATAATTGTAGACAGAAGGTGGGCAGTCCTTGAGCTTAATCGGCTTGTTCAAGGTGCACGGTAGCTCAGCGGACGACGTCTGGAGCTGTAACTACGGTCAGGGCACAGTACGTGTCCTTTTGGCCCCACTGGGTAATGTGCTTCTGGCCCAGGACACACCAACAACTTGGACAGGAGACGCCGCTTTCTCCTCCACGTTGTCAAACTGCGGTCCTGCGCCAATGTGCCGCCTCCTCCTCCTCCACCATCCATCTTTTTCAAAGCCTCACAAGTTTGCTCCATCATACCACTGTGTAGGGCACAGCGGTGTCACGAAGTTTCTACACCTGGCTTGCCTCGGCGAATGAAAATGAAGTCACACAGCGGGGAGGAACAGCTCAGCGTCATGCAGCAAGAAATTGATGGTTGTAGTGCTTTCTCCGCGCCACTGCAAATCGGTAGCATGGTGATGGACAATGGGAGGATCTGGTGTCAGTGCCTGCACGAGGAGGGATGGTCCATGCGCCTGCATGGCACCATGTGTTCATTCTGGTTGTGAAAGGTTCTGAAGTCTTCCACGATTTCTTCAGAACATTCTGTAATGGCAGGCAAACTGTGCATGCACTTTATCCATTGTACTACAAAGAGAGGGAACCCTTCCTCGAGTTCGCAGCGGCAGAATGGCCTCCCCCAACACACTCTGATATGAAATGTTTCCACCCGTTGAACCCAACCCTGCACAGTGGCCCGACTGTATGAACAGGAAAGGGCCATTAACGATTTTTTGATGATCCGGGCGAAAAAGTCCCCCCCTTTTAAACTTTGATGTCAGCCAGTGGCAGCCCATGTGTGACACCTGCCGTTTGTTGAGGCCATTCGAGGGGCACGTTTTTTGTCAGCCCAACTAGGGGGATAATAACGTATTCCACTGCTTTCGCCCTGGAACAGATGCTGAAAAAAATCTGTCTGGGCGGGGGGACGGGGAGACTGCGACTACATCTCGGGGCCACATGAGTCCGGTGGGGACTGAAAGGGAAAAGGGGAGGGGGGGGCATTGGAGAGAAGCATTGCTGGTGAAATAGTGGATTTTTACCAGGTGACAAGAGAGGGGGAGAGGAGCAGCTGGAGGAGAAAGATGGAGAGAGGAAGACGAGGCGATCCCCCAAAGCCCCGTGGCAGTATACAGTGGAGATGGGGCAGGAGCCCCTCGGAGTCACTTGTGCTAGTACAGCCGAATATCACATCCGGCAGAGGGATGACTTCTGGCTCTCCACCCTATTGGGGCCCCGCTACCGTACAAAAAGGGGGCCTTTTTCCCAGCTATTGAGAGGGAGGACAAAACAAATAATAGGGAAATCCCCCGTAGCAGTTCCGTCCCCTTGCCAAATCCCTCCTCGACGGTCGACCGGGGGGTTTTCAATGCTCACGTACTACGTGCAGCTGCCGGGGGAAGGTGGGGGGTAGGACAGTACCGCTCCCTCAGAGAACCTAAGTTGGAGTCATTTATGAGCAGCTTCCTTCACCCCCTAGTGAGCAGGGCGCGCCAGCAGGGACAGGACCTGGAGCAGCCCGAAACCCCAAAGGGGGTGCTACTTAAAAGGGACTTGCCCCCCCAGTTAGAAAACCCCTGGACTTGGGCACCAAATGGATGTGGGCCGCAACTTGCCAGTTTGCGTGGGGAAGCTGTCCTGCCCGGCCAGTATGTGGCATTGAGCAGGTCAGTGCGGCAGGGGCCCTCGTTTCCCCCAAGGAGAACCCCTTGCCAGGGAAATGTGGAAACGACCTTTGTAAGATGAAACAGGGTGGATGGGGCCAGGATTTCCAACACCAATGCCTAGGCTCAGACACATCAGCCAAAACGCCCCACCCAAACTGGAGAAAGATCGGGGTTTAAAACCCGCCTCAGCCACTATTTGATGCCCCACCCGCCTTCCACACATCTCTGACAGTTTCTCCAAACGCCCCCAACCCCTCTTTACCCGGATTTATTGCCACCCACCTCCACACTCTGTCATTGTGCCACCCTGACCTTGCTGTGCTCTTGCCGCCGTCACCTCCCTCTTGTATTGTGCCACTCGGGCCTATTCCTGTTTTTGCCACCTCCCGAATGTCTTGTGCCACGTCTGACGTCATGCTGTGCTGTGGGCTGCCATACCTACAACTGTCATTGTGCCACTTCTGACCTCTGCTGCTGTTGTGGGTGCTGCCGTGACCTCCACACTGTGTCATTGGCCACTGTATGACTATGGTGCTCGGTGCTGCCGGGAAACTCGCACTTGGTCATTGTCCACTCTTGGGGGGCCTACTCCTGTTTTTGCCACCCCCGAATTCATTGTGCCCCTGTCGACCTCATGTGCTGCTGTGGTGCTGCGTACCCACACACTGTTATTTCCCCCGCCCCCCCCCCCCCCCCCCCCCCCCCCCCCCCCCCCCCCCCCCCTTCTGGGGCATTGGCCACTGTCTGACCTCATCTGCGCTTGGCGGCCCGTGCCCCCACACCCCGTTCATTTCCCACTGCCGACCTCATGCTCTGCCGTGGCTGCTGCCGTGACCTCCAACTGGTATTGCCCACCGTGGCCTATTCCTGTTTTTTTCCCCCTCCAGAATGTCATTGTGCCATGTCTTTCCTCCTGCTGCTGATGTGTGGCTGCTGCCCTGACCTCCACACTGTGTCATTGTCTCACTCTGTGGCCTACTCCTGTTTTTACCACCTCCAGAATGTCATTGTGCTACTGTTTGACCTCATGCTGCTGCTGTGGCTGCTGCCGTGACCTACACACTGTGTCATTGTGCCACTATCTGACCTCATGCTGCTGCTGTGGTGAGCGTGCTTGTCCACTCTGACCCACTGTGTCTCATGGTGCCACTGTCTGCACACCTCATGCTGTGCTGTGGCTGCTGCCGTGACCTACACACTGTATTGTGCACTGTCTGACACTCATGCTGCTGCTGTTGATGCCGTCAAACTCCACACTGTTTCATTGTGCCACTCTTTGGCCTACTCCTGTTTTTGACACCTCCAGAATGTCATTGTGCCACTCTCTGACCTCATGCTGCTGTGGCTGCCGCCGTCACCTCCACACTCTGTCACTGATGTTGCCACCTGAGCTCTCAGCTTGTTTTTTTCTGGCTTTCGCTGCCATGACATTATCAGGCTACATTCCCCCCTTCAGTTTTTTGGTCAGTTTTGTCCTCTTAAGTGCTCAGGGAATTTTATAGTTAAGCGATTCTAAGAGCGGCGGCAGTCATCTGCGTGTCATACTAAAACACAACATTGTATGAAGACCAAACCAAGCTCCCTCTGCATATTTAAGCATGACACAGCGTTCTACAGCACCCTGCAGGCTCTGTGCAGCCTGGAAATAGCTGTTTTTTAACGTGATTCGTGGCGCAGTAATTCGGAACAAAGTTATTTTTTGCCGAGAAATTCGGCGAAGTGAACTAAACGAATTTCGGGAAATTCGCCCATCTCTAGCGATAATCTATTATCGACTATCGGATATCTTATTGATAATTGCCGATATCGACTATCGACCCGATGACGATAGTCAACGTAATCGCTCATCACTAATAGGGAAGAAAAGTTGTCACTCAGGATTTTACAGTACATGGCTCCATTCATTCTCCCATTGATGTGGTGAAATAGTCCTGTGCCTTTAGCAGAGAAACACCCCCAAAACATAAGGTTTCCACCTCTATACTTGACAGGGGGGATGGTGTTCTTTAGGTAATAGGCAGCATTACTCTTCCTCCAAACACGGCGAGTTGAGTTAATGCCAAAGAGCTAAATTTTTGTCTCATCTGACCACAGCATTTTCTTCCACTCACAGAATCATCCAGGTGTTCAGTGGCAAACTTCAGACAGGCCTGCACATGTGGCTTCTTGAGCAGGATTTTAAAACATTCCTCATGATCAAGGATACCCCACGAGGTGAGATTTTGCATGGTGCCCCAGATTGATGTCGATTGACAGTCTTTATGTATTTCTTCCATTTTTACTATTGCACCAACAGTTTTCTCATTTTACCCAGTGTTTTACTTATGGTTTTGTAGCCCATTCCAGCTTTGTGCAGATCTATGATCTTGTCCCAGACATCCTTAGAAAGCTCTTTGGCCTTGCCCATGTTGTAGAGGTTAGAGTCTGACTGATTAATTGAGTCTGTGGACAGAAGTCTTTTATAAAGGTGACTATTTAAGACAGCTGTCTTTAGTGCAGGTTGATTAAGAGCGTTTAACTGGTCTGTAGGAGCCAGAACTCTTAATGATTGGTAAGGGATCAAATACTTGGATATTTGGATATTCTATCTTTCAATATGAACATTAACCTACCCTTAAAATTATAGACTGTTCATGTCTTACAAAAGCAGCAAGGGATCAAATAATTATTTCCTTCACTGTAGAAGTATTGTTGACTAAAAATTATGTTCTATAAGATTACATCACAACCTATCGCAGGGTTTTTCTGATGTAGTATACACTCTGGGATGCATGCAGGGAGAACTGAATTAGCAGAGCGCAGATGTCGGGATGTAATAATTGAAATAAGTTAAGAATACAACGCTCCCATTCAAGGTCTCCTGAGGAGGTGGGTCATAAAGAGCAGCTCCCGATCAGGATGCCCGGAAAGCTGGGAGTTAAATACTTAAAAGTTGGCAATAGCTGCTAAGAAGGTATGTATAGAATGATAAAATATACATTAAATGCTCTTAGTAAAAGTACAATTGTTTAGCATATCATTTTTTAAAAGTGTTGGATTAAATCCTGGGCATATCATTGCATTCATTTCTGGACCTCGTTTAGCCCTCATTTAGCCTATAAGGCCTTAGTGTGTTGAGCTCATACATGCAGTACATTTCTCTATTGTTAAGGGACTTGAATCTATTAGAGACATTTGCTGATAAGTGCTCAATAGGTTGATTGACATATTTAGACAATTTTATAGTTGTCCTTCCCACATACTGTTTCATGCAACTGCATGTAATCAAATAGATAACAAAAGTTGAGTTACATGACATATGTGATCAAATTTTGTACTATTTCTTGGTGGTAGAGGATTCAAATAAATTTTTGCATAGCAAAGAAGAGCAGCATTTGCATGTGCTGTGATTACATCTAAATATGCCTCTCTCCTTGGTTTCAGGTTCATCTGTGAACATTCTATTCAACTGTAATCTAAATGTGGCTAAAAGTTTTTATAAAGAAGAAGCTAGGTGAAAACTAATTTAGATTTTTAAATAATGAGAGGTTTTAACAAGGGGTCAAGGGATAGTATGTGCTAGTGCTTTGATAGTAGATTACTCAGTTCTTGATGTTGGAAAGTGAAGGTGGTGATGAACGAGAAGAAATTCATACTGTTTAGAATTTTTAGAAGTTTTTTTAGATAGAAATTTTTTTGTGTGCATAAAGATGCTTTATTATACGCTTGGTTGATGAGATTGGTGGGATATCCTTTTTGTTTGAATTTTGAACAAATATTTGAGGCTTGTATGAAATTATTATCAGATATACAGTTTTTCTGACTCGATGGAGTTGGCTATGGGATGTTTGGGATGGGATGTTTCTCAGCCACTTGTGGTGATGACAATTTTTGAAGTCCAAATAATTTTTTAGGATGTGTTTTGGACAAAAACATGTTATCTTCGTGGTATAGGCAGAGGTCTAGGAAGACAATTTCATTCCTTACAAGCAAACTTGTAGTCGAGGCCAGACAGAAAGGTCAGGACAGGCTGCAGGCAAACATGGTCAGTGAGTGGTGGCAAGGGGACTGCTACATGGTAGAAACAGGGAACTCTGAAAGCTTTCTCTAGTGGCAAGGGCACAATAGATTTGGCATGAAGTGCAGGAAGTGGCCAAAAAATACACGGTCAGCTCCTGGCAATTAGCTAATTACTGGTGCGCTGGCCCTTTACTGAGCCAGTGCTCGCACCCTAGGAAGCGGATATGCATACACCAGCAGGCAGAAAGGTGCAGGGAAGCAGGAGAGGAGAGTAATGAGCAGAAACATGAGTGCGCCCATGGACCAGTTTGTGGGTCGCAGGACCAACCGTGACACTAATGAAAGATTAGAAATATTTTTTAGCTTTATTATATATACAAAAAGTTACTGGCCAACCAAATTCACATTTGGCAAATGTATTTACTTGGTAAAACAATATTTTTATATATAGCACATGAAGTGATCTTGCTGCTAACCTTCTCTTTAACAAAATACTTGCACTGTCCTCAAAACCAACCTGAAAACCAATCTCTTCAGGATAGCTTATAACTTAAAAAAACCCTGCTACCTCTATACCACCCCACAAACATGTCTGTCCTTCACCTTCTTTCTCTTCCCACCTTCCTTGTAGATTGTAAGCCTTCGCGGGCAGGGTCCTCTCTCCCTCTGTACCAGTTGTTAGTCATTTATTGTTGTCAGTGTACTTTGTTTGATATTTGTTATGTACGTTACATCCCTCGAATGTACAGCACATTGGAACTAATGACACTTCAAAATAAATAATGAAAGTAAAAATCAATTTGCCCATCTACTATGTTGCAGTTTTTTGGGGTGTTTTTGTTCTCGTAAAGGCAAGAATTCTTTTAATTTTTTTTTTAACAAGACATATTTTACATGCATTTTATTTTATTTTTTTGCTGTTCTGAAGTCTATGGAAAAACATTGCAGTAGTTCTATGTAATTGACCTGAGGACTGCATCTTTAAGTCCCCTTTTAGGAAAAATCAAAATGCAAAAAAATATTAAATTGCAATACAGTGTAAAACAAAATTTTTGTGAAGGGAAAAAAAAACACAAGCATCACCAGTTTATCAATAAAATTGCATTATAAATAAAAAAAGTCACTATATTTTGTTATTGCTGTGTTAATAACAACCTGTACTGAAAAGCCAATACATTTTTTGTTCTGCATGATAAGTGATGAACAAAAAAAGTCTACAAAATTGATTTGTTTGTTCATCCAGTCTCACAAAAAAGAATATACAGCAATCAAAAAGTCATGTTTCCAAAAATTGCACTGAAGACAACAAAAAACACAAGCCATCACATAGCTCCTTTGACAGAAAAATAAAAAATATGGCAAGACAAAAAATTATATATATTTTTTAAAGAAGCAATTTTATTCTGTAAAAGGAGTTAAACATAATTTGCCACAATCATATTGACCTGCACAATAAAGTTAACATGTCAGTTAACATGGGGAATAACAGAAAGAAAAAAATAGGAAATTATGTTTTTGTTCATCTTGCCTCTCAAAAAATTAATTGAACAGTGTTTGAAAAGTTTTATGTGTCCCCATCGAGCTCATGTATTGAAAAGTAAAAAAAAGTTATTGCTTTCAGAATATGGCAATGTAAAAAAAAACAAAAAACAATACTTCAATACAAACGAATTGTTGTAAAAAAAAAAGTAGAATAAACCAAAACAACTACATAAATTTGGTATCATAGTAATCATATCAGAAAATACAGATAACATGTTTATTATGATGTATTGTGAACATCATAAAGCATATAATAAGGAGTGTTGTTTTATTCGTCCTATTATAACAAAAATAGAATAAAAAATAATCAAAACTTTGTATGTGTTCCAAAATGGTGCCAATGGAAACAACAGATTGTTTCACCATGAACAAACCCTAAGCAAGCTTGGTCAACAGAAAAAACATTTATTCCTCTTAGGATACATCATACAATGAGAAATAGTTTTTTTTCAAAAAAAAATTTGGTGCGAAAGTAAAGCATGAAAAATTGTAATTGCAAAAAACAAGCCTCCACATTACTATTTTGGAAGGTTACATTGAAAAAAAACAAAAAAATTACTCCACCATTAGGGGTAAAACTGGCTCCAGCAGCAAAGTGTTAAAAAAACAAAAAATTTTGAAAAACATGCCAGAAAAATGGGGCAGATTTACTTTGAATGTCTTTCACACATGAGTATAAGGCATAAGGCACCTTAACATTTTCTTTGTCATTGACTTTTTATGTATCACGAAATGGGGAAAAATATGCCAGCATTTTGAAGTATAGATTTTCTTTATAATTAAAAGGGGTTGTCTCACCACGCACTTTCAAACCAAAAGCAGATTCAGATTCATGCATGCTGTATCTTCCTGGTTTTGGCTGGGGCTGCTTTATGAAAGGGATTTTGCATATCAGCTCGGCCCTTCATAGCTCTTCTGGAAAGCACTAAAATGAGAGCAGGCGATGTTATCTATACAGTGAAGGAAATAATTATCGATCCCTTGCTGATTGTGGAAGTTTGCCCACTGACAAAGACATGAACAGTCAATAATTTTAAGGGTAGGTTAATTTTAACATTGGGGATGAATATTCAAAACCAGAAAATCCAGAAAATCACTTTTTATAAATTCTATTAAAATTTTTTTGTATTTCCAGTGAGAAATAAGTATTTGATCCCTCTGGCAAACAAGACTTAATACTTTGGGGGGCAGAACCTTGTTGACAAGCAAAGACAGTTTAGCTTTTTTGTAGTTGATGAGGAGGTTTGCGCACATGTCTTTGCAGATCATATCTAAATCATTATGATTTTGAGGCTGTCGCTTGGCAACTCGGAGCTTCAACTCCCTCCATATGTTTTCTACGGGATTAAGGTCTGGAGACTGGATAGGCCCCTCCATGATCTTAATGTGCTTCCTTTTGAGCCACTCCTTTTTTGCCTTGGCTGTATGTTTTGCGTCATTGTCTTGCTGGAAGACCCAACCACGACCCATTTTTAATGTTCTGGCAAAGGGAAGAAAAGTTGTCACTCAGGATTTTACAGTACATGGCTCCATTATTCTTTCCCATTGATGTGGTGAAATAGTCCTGTGCCTTTAGCAGAGAAACACCCCCAAAACATAAGGTTTCCACCTCTATACTTGACAGTGGGAATGGTGTTCTTTGGGTCATAGGCAGCATTACTCTTCCTCCAAACACGGCGAGTTGAGTTAATGCCAAAGAGCAAAATTTTTGTCTCATCTGACCACAGCATTTTCTTCCACTCACAGAATCTCCAGGTGTTTAGTGGCAAACTTCAGAAAGGGCCGCACATGTGGGCTTTTGAGCAGGATTTTAAAACATTCCTCATGATCAAGAATACCCCACGAGGTGAGAATTTGCGTGGTGCTCCAGATTGATGTCGATTGACAGTCTTTATGTATTTCTTCCAGTTTTACTATTGCACCAACAGTTGTCTCATTCTTACCCATTGTTTTACTTATGGTTTTGTAGCCCATTCCAGCTTTGTGCAGGTCTAGGATCTTGTCCCGGACATCCTTAGAAAGCTCTTTGGCCTTGCCCATGTTGTAGAGGTTAGAGTCTGACTGATTAATTGAGTCTGTGGACAGAAGTCTTTTATAAAAGGTGACTATTTTAAGACAGCTGTCTTTTGGGGTGATTAGGAGTAGTGATAGCGATTACATTGCTATCGTCATCGGTGGTGGTCGATAGTCGATATTGGCAATTATCAATAAGATATCCGATCGTCGGATAATTAGATTATCGCTCTGAGATGGGCGAATCGATTCTAACGAAGTAAGTGGAATTCGTTTGGAATTTCAGAAAACGTGGTTCTGAACGGAAGTCGGAGTTTGGGGGGGTACTTCGGGGGACGAAGTGTGTTTGATTGATAAATGGCTGCGAGCACTGGCGCTCATGGGCCAAAGCACTCGGGAGGAAGAAGGGCATAGCTGAATGGGACATTGCAGAGATGAAGCATCAGAGACGGGCGGGATTCTGTGACGGACCACCGCACTATATTAGTCGGGCGCGACGCCGGGAGCTCACCTCCTCTCACTGTACTGATCAGGGAAGTGCTGCCGCGACTGATGTGATGGCTCTCAATAAGAACTGATTTTTATACAGCGCATTTTTGTGGGGTGCTCTAGCTTGTCTTCAGAAACTGTTATCTTAAATGTTTATTTCTGTTTTTTGTGGTATTGGAATCTGAAATTCCAGTGTGCGTCCACTGCAGCAGCATATACATTCAAATCCAAGTGGGATCTAAGCCAATTCATGTTGTATTCATTTAAGAAACAGTGGTTTTTACATACAAAATTACACTTCTTTTTGGCCTGCTCAATTCTATTGCGCAATTTTACTTCCAGGGGTTAATTAAGGTTGTTTTGCTGGTAGTGATGACCCAGAAACCGTCATTTTCAATGCCAAAATACATACATTTTTCTGTAGCAGTATTCACAAGCGGAGGTTAATTACAATTTTATCTCTTGTTGTGTGGCGATAGAAAAACGCTATTGTCACACTCTACAAAGCTACTAGTTTGTGGTGGCCCAAATGTTTGGCGCAATTTACATACAAGGGTTAATTAAGCGTTGTTTTTGCTGGTGTGCTGACCCCAAGTAAACCGTTAATTTTCACGCCAAAATATATACATTTTTCCTGTAGCATAATTCACAAGCGAAGTTATATTACAATTTTATCTCTTGTTGATGTAGCGTTAAAAAGCCATTGTCCGCTACAAAGCTACTAGTTTGTGGTTGCTCAATTCTTTTGCGCTAAATTTACATCCAGGGGGTTAAAATTTAAGCGGGTGTTCTGCAGTTGTACTCATAAAAGAAACTTTGTTTTTCACCGCCACAGAGAAATTCTGTAGCATAATTCATATCCAAAGGTTATTAAGCCTGTTGTGCTTTTTTATTCAGTTAAATTAAACAGAGTTTTTAAACGGCACCCAAATACAAGTCTATTTTTCCAGCCCATTTGTGAAGCGCAATTTATACCAAGGGTTTACCAAGCTTCTTAGGGGTTCATTTTTTTGTGGGTTTCATTCTTGATTGGTTGACTAGGGTCATCACTTCCTCCCAGATGACATCTGACGACCCCAGTCATGGAAGTCGGTGGGAACGTCTGACACAACCATTGTTGGCATGGCCGGGAGCGGGTCAGCGGCCTCACCTGTCCTCAACCGCGCTCTGTCCCATCGGTTACCTCTGCCAGTGATCTACTATGTGGTCCGCCTTTTTAGCCTCAGCGCCACTATATAGCGAGGAATGAAACGATTTGAGGAGGGCAGTCAGCAGCTACTTGGAGCGAATAATGGGGCCAATATCCCCTGGACTCTTGCAGTAGGCGGCAAAGTATAGATGTTGAGAAGTGGCATGGGAGGTCATGTTGTGAGAGGGGTCAGCCTCTGCATCCCAAGAACGGGTGTGAGGACAAGCATGTGACGATGAAACACAAATAGATGATGATGTAGCCGGGACACGCACTTGGGAGCCGGGTGAGGCAAGGGCTTCATCATCGTAAGGAGAAGAGGGCGTCAGCTTGCACATCTGGCTGCAGGGCAGCCAAGCAAGTGGGTGGTGTGGCGTGAGTCAGCAGGATAGCAAGCAGTGTGAGGTCGGGGCCAAGCGGGCCTGGTGTTAAAAAAACCCACTTTCGCAGGTACAGAAGTAGCGGCACAAGTGGCTCAGCTAGCGCAGCGGCGGCAGTAGTCATCAGGCGGACAGCGTTGGCGGTTATATCCGATATCGGCGTGTGCCAGTTCTTTGCTAAGACACCGGAAGGAGACGAATATGGGTATATGCAGTATCTGTATGCAGTAAGTGAAACATGGCAGGGAGCTAACGTTGGAATCCACGGCCCTGCGTCACAAATTGCGCATCCACCAATCCGGTGGCATGGGTGATACGTAGGCTCAGATTTGGTGGTTCATCTGCAGCCGCCCAACGCAGACAACAGCAGCCGCCAGTGGCACGTATGCCTTTGCAGACCAGTCTAGGCTCCACCACCTCTGCTAAAATGGGAGCTGTTTCTCTTTGAAAACATCTCACGGTCCAGATGCTCCTGCTCTCGCTACTCATGGCGCCAGAGTCGTTCAGCGAGGCGATTGCAAAGAGACAACGTATGCGTCGCCAACCATCTAAGGAGCGAGCAGCTGACGGCGCTCCTGTCACAGAAGTTGTTGGTACTGAGTCCTACCGTTTCCAAATGGTGGGAATCTGACCATTCCGAGAACTAATGGCTTTTGCCGAGCCGAGATGGAGAGGTTCCATAGCAGTAATTTCTTTTCTAAAAAGGCAGTACCAGCACTTCATAAATATGTTAGAACAGAAGGTGGGCCAGTCCTTAAGCGTTTCGGTTGTTCCCAGGTGCACGACAAGCGGGACGTCTGGTGCTGTAACAACGGTCAGTGGACAGTACATGTCCTTTACTGCCCACTGGGTGAATGTGTTCCGGCCAGGGGCACAACCAACAACTTGGACAGAGACGCCCGCTTTCTCCTCCTCGTTTGTCAAACTGCTGCTCTGCGCCAATGTTGCCTCCTCCTCCTCCACCACCACCCACCATTCAGCTTCCACTAAGTATGCTCATCATACCACATGTGTAGGCACAGCGGTGTCACGCAGTTCTACACATGGCTTGCCTCGGCGAATGAAGTCACACTGGGGGAGGAACTGCCGTGCTGCTGCAAGGAAATCGTGTGTGGCTTTCTCACGTGCCATCCCTTTTTTTTTTTTTTTTTTTTTGCAATTCGGAACCATGGTGACGGACAATGGAGAAAATGGTGTCGCGTGCAACTGAGGAGGGATGGTCCATGCGCCCTGATGGCGCACATGTTCAATTGGTGGTGAAAAGGTTTCTGAAGTATTACCACCGATCTCAGATTCTTTCTGAAATGGCCAGGAAACTGTTGGGCCATGACTTTATTCATTTGTACAAAGCCAGAACACCCTCCTCGAGTTGCAGCGGCAGAATGGCCTCACCCAAACACACTCTGATATGCAATGTTTCCACCCGTGGGAATTCCAGCCTGCAATGTTGGAACAGACTGTATGAACTGAGAAAGGCCATTAACGATTTTTTTGTTGATTCCTGGAGAAGAAGTACTCCCTGGGTAACTTTGATGTCAGCCATGGCAGCTCATTGTGTTTTATGACACTGCCGTTTGTTGAGGGCCATTCGAGGAGGCGACGTTATTTGTCAGTCGCAGGGACTACGGGATGGAATAACAATATTCCACAGCTTCCATGCCCCATGGAACAGATGTGAAAAATCTGTCTGGGCAGGCGACTGGGACGTGGCGACTACATTCTCGTGGCACACGAGTCCGGTGGGACTGAAAATGGAGGAGGAGGAGGAGGAGGAGGACCTTGGAGCAGAAGCATTGTCTGGTGAAATGAGTGGATTTTATACCCAGGTGACAAGAGCGGAGGAGCAGGAGAGGCTGGAGGGGTGGGATGGTGAGAGGAAGACGAGGCAGTGACCACCAAGCACGTGCAGTATACAGTGGAAATGAAGGCAGGGAGCCCCTCGGTAGTAACTTGTACAGATGGCCTGCAGCATGGCTTTTTTGCCTGGTTGTGAAGCCGAATAGTCAGCATCGGCAGAGGGATGACTTCTGGATTTTTCTTCCCACCTATTGGACCCTCGCTACGGTCCAAAATGGGAGACTTTTTTCCCAGCTATTTTCCCAGCTACTTGAGAGAGAGGACAAAACTCAAATACTATAGGGGAAATCCTCCGTAATCAGTTGGCCACTGCCTATGTGCGGCATCGTCCCTCCTCGACAGTTCTGACCGGGGGATTCTTCAGCGCTCACGTACTACTCCCGCGGGGGCGGGGGGAAGGTAGGGGGGTAGGAGCAGTACCAGCTCCATCAGCAGCAACCTGTCTGGAGTCACTGATGAGCAGCTTCCTTCACCCGCCTAATGAGGAGTGCAGTCGCCAGCAGCAGCAGGACCTGGAGCAGACCCTGAACCAACAGGTGGTGGCCTACTTGGACAGCACTCTGCCACCCCAGTTAGAAGACCCGCTGGACTACTGGGCAGCCAAACTGGATTTTGTGGCCGCAACTTGCCGAGTTTGCGGGGAGAAGCTGTGCTGCCCGGCCAGTAGTGTGGCATCAGAGCGGGTGTTCAGTGTGGCGGGGGCCATCGTTACACCAAGGAGAACCCGCTTGTCCACGGGAAATGTGTAACGACTGACCTTTGTCAAGATGAATCAGGCGTGTATCGGCCAGGATTTCCACACACCAATGCCTTAGGCGTCAGACTACTTCAGCCATGACACCTCACCCAAACTGTGAGAAATGAGTCTGGGTTCAAGCTACCTGCCTCAGCCACTATTCTGATGCCGCCATCCGCCTGATGCCACACATCTGCTGACAGTTTCTCCATCTGCCACCAACCATCTTTTCCAGGGACTGGTATTGCCACCCACCTCCACTCTCTGTCATTGTGCCACTGTCTGACCTCATGCTGCTGCCGCCGCCATCACCTCCACTCTCTGTCATTGTGCCACTCTGTGGCCTACTACTGTTTTGCCACCTCCAGAATGTCATTGTGCCACTGTCTGACCTCATGCTGCTGCTGCCATGACCTACACACTATGTCATTGTGCCACTGTCTGACCTCATGCTGCTGCTGTGGCTGTGTTTCCGCTAATCATGGTTGGTGGAATAATCTCAGCGGACTTGTGTGTCCGCCCTCTCTCCTTTTGAGGCAGGACCTGTACTGACACTACCCCATCATCTTCCTCATCGTCCAGTGAAAAAGCGCTCACAAGCAAATTCTGCTGAAAAGACCACGTTGAATCCGCAATGTCATCATTATCAGCGCAGGTGTCTCCCTCGTCCTGACATTCTACATTCTGGAGCTGCGGGCTACAAGCAACAGGCACTGCAAGGCGTTGCTGACCGATTGGGATTTGCGGCGACTGACCGGCTTCCTTCTCCTTCCCTGATGGCATCAGCGACTGGGCAGACTAAATCATCCTCTTTGGCCTCTTGATTTTTGAAATGCCTTCTGACCCCAACTGCATTGTGTCATCAAAGAGGTCTTCAGAAAATGGATTATCCACAGTGGTGGGTACATGAGTTGACATTTGGGCTGCCTTCAGTTCATGTTGGACGGATACTGACAATGATGTTGATGGCATTCGTGGCCATCACTGGGAGGACAAGCAGGTAAAACGGCATGATGCAGGTTGCATTAACCACTGAAGAACATATTGGCGACGCTGTTCGTTACTGAGATTCACAGGGCACCAACCTAGCGATGACAGACCTAACGGTCCTGAAATCGATGATACTCTGGCTTGCATGTTGTCGCCAGCACTGGAAGGAGCACCTTCTCTCATACCTCTACTTTCATGTTCTACACCCCTCTTTGCTTGCTTACCACCTGCAGTTCACTCCATGTTCAGAAAGATAAAAATTTAAATGGTATGGAACAGTTTTTCACAGTCTCTTATTGAGAAACTGTACTGCAAAGATGGCAAATCACAGGTATTCTTAAATCCCTCTAATTTCAAACAGCCAACTACGATTAGAAACAGAATTGTTTCTATCAAATATCTGTGAAATGTGGTCTGGTGGAAGAATTGTAACACCAAATCAACAGTGTTCTTCCTTCAGTCCCTGAAATTTACAACTTCCCAGTAGGACTAGCAATTGATAGTTTTCAACAAACTATCGTACAAGTGCACGATTAGTGCCAAACTGAGACGCATTGAGTGAAATAGAAGTATTGAACAGTTATATGGATTACATATGGCTGTTTTGCCACCACTGACAACAGCCGGCACTTGCTATGAAATAATGTGTAAACAGCTTCCGTACAAGTGCATGATTAGCGCCAAACTGAGATGCACTGAGTGAAATAAAAGTATTGAACAGTTATATGAATTTCATATGTCGGTTTTGCCACCACTGACAACAGGCGGCAGTTACTATGAAATATCTGTAAAAAAATGTGCGTACAAAGGGGCTATTGGCAAAAAACTGGGATGCACAGACACCAATAGAAATGCCAAAAAAAGGGACAATTTCACCTCAGGTGGGAGGTCTGCTGGCCACAAAGTGTTAAAAAAATGCTATTTCCATGTGAGTTCAGGACAGGAGAGACTAGGCTGCACAATATACACCCTCCTTTCCGACCGCCCCCACCCCCTTCGGCTGCACACACTAGATTTCTTTACAAGTCTCTCTCTAACTTAATCAGAACTTAAATTCTCTAATCTAACTATATCATAAGCTTCAAAACTAGGAGGATCGTTTTCTGTATAAAAGAAGACTGCCTATCTGAGCTGTTACAACAGCTATTGGGACAGGCAATCAGACGTGTTGCTCTGTAGAGAGATCAGTGAGAAATGACGCTGAACAGGAAATGCAGTTGCATACATAAAAGAAGGTCATGTGATTTTTGCAGCCAATGAGATCCATACACCGCCCAATCATGACGTCGAACACCCAGCTCACCCTGCTCTATGCTCTTCTCTGATTAGATGGCCTCCAAAATTACAGGAAGCGCTGAAAAAGGCACGATTGTAAACGTGATAAAGATTATCTTTAAGATTTTCATGGAAACTATCGCGTCATCGGGAAATTCCGATAAACATAAAAACCGTGCTGATTTAAACTTTTGTCAATAGTATCGCTCATCCCTAGTTAGGAGCATTACAGAACTTAGGCACATAAGTAATGCGCCTAACATGTATTAAGGTTATAGACAGGCTGGAAATAAGAGGTCATTAGAATAGCATGTCAGTGAATAGAAACTATGGTATTGATCATGCTTGGAGGACCACGGTTCCCAGTAATACCTGTGCTGTGCTGGCTCTTGCTGTATGCTGAATAAAGGGTGAGAGAAGCAAAAATAAACTTCAAATTTAATGTAATAAAGATGTAAAATATACAAATCTGAACAACATAATCAATGGGTTTTTTAATGTAAGATTTGTTTTAGATTCTATTAATTTTAAAAACATTTTATAGGAGATATTTTTTATATTTTGGGATATTATATATTTTTATATCAATTTAAGTGATCATATTTTTCATTAAATAATTAAATTTATACAGTTTGCTAATTATAATAAATTACTTTTTATTATTGTACTAGTGTAAATTGAGAAATACTGGACATTTTTGCCACTAACAGCAATTCTAGCTCCACTCTATCTCAATGTGGTCTGCCTGTCTGAGCAGTAATGAGCTTAGTTTTGCCGAACCACATTCAAATATGTGTTTAATATTACGAATGTGGTGTGACACGCCCCCAGAACGCCCTCTCATGTTCGAAAGTGTTGAGTCCTATGAACAATGCGCCTAACACATATGTAAGGCGAATTAGACATTGTAGCCTGCTCAGTTAGGTGCATTGTACGCCAGAAAAAGGGTGAAAAACACTTTCATACATGTGGCCCTTAGTTTCATAGGTGGAAGAACAAAAAAGTGAAAATGGAGGTTGAGTGCTAATTAGTGATGAGCGATTGTGTCAACTATCATTATCTATTTGATAGTCGATATCAGCAATTATCATGACGATATCCGATAGTCGATAACAGATTATCGCCGATGACCATTAAAGTCTATGGGAGAGGAACAACACCTTCATTCTTACACCCAAACAGGGGTGGAGAAGCTGAAATTAACATCCACAACAGTAAAATGGATATGTGCTACATCGTAGGCAAGACAATTAGGCAACAAGAGTCACAGAAAAAAAGTCACAGACTATTCACTATCCCTGTCCTGTACCACAGCATGACCCTTAAACCTGCATGACCCACAGATTAAAAAGTGCCAGAAGGCTGTATTATTTGAATCATCATTTTAATTGAACTGGACACTGACTAACCCTGTACTGGCAAGCAGCATGACCCTTAAACCTGTCTGACCCAAAGATTAAAAAGTCCCAGAAAAATAAGTCTTTGAACAACCTTTTTAGTTGATCTGGACATTGACTATGCCTGTCCTGGACCGCAGCATGACCTTTAAACCTGTCTGACCCACAGATTAAAAAGTACCGAAAAAAGGAGTCTTTGAACCACCATTTCAGTTGAACTGTACATTGGCAATACCTGTCCTGGGCCACAGCATGAGCCCCAAACCTGCATGACCCCCAAATAAAAAAAAGTGTCGGAAAAGGAGTCTTTGAACCACTATTTTAGTTGAACTGGACATTGACTATACCTGTCCTGGGCCACAGTATGAGCCCCAAACCTGCATGACCCCCAGATTAAAAAAGTGCCGGAAAAAGGAGTCTTTGAACCACCATTTTAGTTGAACTGGACATTGACTATACCTGTCCTGGACTGCAGTATGACCATTAAACCTATCTGACCCACAGATTAAAAAGTGCCGGAAAAAGGAGTCTTTGAACCACCATTTTAGTTGAACTGGACATTGACTATGTCTATCCTGGACTGCAACATGACCCCAAAACCTGTCTGACCCACAGATTAAAAAGTGCCGTAAAGAGGAGTCTTTGAACCATCATTTTCGTTGAACTGGACATTGACTATACCGGTCCTGTACCGCAGCATGACCATCAAACCTGCATTACCCACAGATTAAAAAGTGCCAGAAGAAAGTAGTCTTGGAAGCAGTATTTTAGTGAAATGGACATTGAATATCCATATCCTGTAACGCAGCATGACCCAAAAACCCGCACAGGTGCCCTTATAGACCATCAGCAGAAAATTTCGCAATAAGAAATAAACTATATTAAAAACAACTCATTTTACAATACTGCTGCTGCTAGAGCTACTTGCCATCCTACTGGTGACATTGTTCCACCATGAAAGTAGAATGTGAAGCAAATGAAACAGATGTCCCCAGTATGTCAACGAGGCCTGTCTGAAAATTCTGCATTCTACTGTCAAGTGGGTTGAAGGAAATTACTGATCAAGGCGGGTGAGGCTGAAACATGGATCACGCAGGTTCAGTTGGCAGGGCTAATATTACAGTGGGTGTGGTGAGAGCAAGGGCTGGCGTCCGTCATCTATTTAAACGCAGGTTCAGCTAGCAGGGCCGGAGTTACAGTGGGTGCTGTGAGAGCCAGGGCTGGTGTTCGTCATCTATTAACACGCAGGTTCAGCTAGCAGGGCCCGAGTTACAGTGGGTGCGGTGAGAGCCCAGGCTGGTGTCCGTCATCCATTAACACGGCAAAAATTCCCTTATGACGCAGCAACGAAAACAGTCGTGCTGAAGCAGAGTGCGGAAGTGTGAGCTAAGACCTCCAGCCTTCCTCAGTACACAGTCAAGACCTGGGTAGCGCTTGAGAAATTTCTGCCTCTACGAGAGCGCTTGCCCCTCCGTATGAGTGCAGACCAATTGAGCTTCCCTTGGACATGCTGGTCGTTTTCGCTCCTGTTTCACCCAGGTGTCCTTTTTCTTGGCATTCTTTTTCTCGTTTTACTCAACGTGTTGGTGGAAATTGTCTCTGTTCTTGGGGTGGCGAATGTGCTCCATACACCATGTCCTCTGAATAACCTACATCTGTTCAAGTCTTCCTGTACCTCCCTTGTACAATTCAGAGGAATATTTGTATCAGCTATTTTGTACATGCAATATTTTTAGTAGTTTAATTCTAGAAAACACATTTTTAAAATTGGATGGAATCCCACCACATCATTGTTTCTCTTTTTTTTTTTATTGTATTAAATGGGTTATCTCACTACAGGGATTGCTAGCTATGTTAAAGATCTTGCAAAAACAAGTCATTTTGCAATATGTGTCCATTAACAGTGTCCTACTTATTCCTGTTTTTTACAGCACCATGCCCCATAAATTTCAAAACATGACCCTTCAGCCACTGTTGACAATTGTGAAGAACAAATATATGTTAGAAACCACATTTTTCTACAAAAGGACCTGTAGTATAGCTTTATATCACAGCAACATGCCCCCAAAAATTCAAAACATGACCCTTTGGTCACTCTTGACAATTGTGAAGAACAAATGTCTGTTAGAAACCACATTTTTTTTAAAAAAAGACCTGTATTATAGCTACATTTCACAGCAGCATGACCCAAAAAATTATAAAAATGACTTCTCAGCCACTGTTAAAAACTGTGAGGGAGAAATGCCACTTAGAAGCCACATTTCTTTTCCAAAGGACCTTGATTATAGTTGTATCTCACAGCACCATGACCCCAAAACCATTAACAGTGCGAAAAATTTTAAACATGGAGTAAATGGAATACGTTTTTTTCATGAAACCTTGTATAATTGGTGTCTTTTACAGTCTCCTCACCGCAAAACCAGCAAAATGACCTTTTGGGAACTGAGAATAAAAGTTGCAGTAAAAAATGATGATTTAAAAATTTTTTTTCCGGGAGGCGTGGCCGGCAGCCATTGAAGATGGTCGCATACTAGGAGAGCTCCTGCTGAACGGCCACTGAATCCGCTGAACCCTGCAGCATAATCCACCCTAGATGGGTAAAAAGAAGAATCAGCACCTAGAGAAGACCCAGAGCAAGCTCCCAGCACCTTACCCGGTCCGGACAAGGCTGGACCCCTTCCTGCTCCGCTCATCACCGCAGCTCTCCAGCCGCCATTACAGCCGGCCCTCCTCCCTACATCAGATCAGAGCTCTGGAGTGGGAGAGAGCTCAGAAAGCCAGAGAACACCGTCACGCTCGGTTACCAGAGACCAGCATGCGGTCCAACTTGGCCAGAACTCTCCAGCAGCCCCGAAAGGGATCTCGTCATCGGTGCAGGTAGGAGCTACAGTGGGCCCTAGGCCCCCTCCTTCTCCCTCCCTCGTTGGCGCGCAAACCCTTAGCAGGCACACAGACTCTCTGCCCCATCACTGTGCCATGGCTGCTAATTCTACCCCAGGATCAATACCCACGGGGTTGGACTCAGGCTCCCCCCTAATGGCATCATCATCTGGGGCATATGGGGGGTGTTCTGCCCATGAGCTAGGGCTCACCACTCACTCCCCCTCTGGGGATTCGGCCAGCAATGCCCCATCGTGGCTGGGATCATCAGTGTGCTCCTCTGCTCCTCATAGCCCGCAAAGGCCGGAATCTCTCCCATGGGCAGATATATTACATCATCTTCCCACTAAGGAGGACCTGAAAGTCCTGTTAACAGATATTAAAAACACCTGTAGGGAGGAGATTTCTAGTCCTCGGCAGGACATTAAGCAAATTGCATCCAGAGTGGAGTTATTAGAAGAGGACCATGATAACACACGTAAATATGTGGAACAACTACACCCTGCTATGTTAGATCATGTCTCCATGCTTAACGCTATGGCCCGTCATCTAGAGGACCTCGACAATCGGGGCCGTAGGTGCAATGTCCGAATTAGAGGCCTTCCAGAGGCCCAGGGGGAGGAGACTCTACAGACAACACTGGACTCCATCTTTAGCCAGGTTATGGGAGACTCCCCATCTCGTTCCTACAAGCTGGACAGAGCCCACAGAGCACTCAGGCCTAAATCATCTTCCTCGCTCCCCAGAGATATCATCTGTTGCTTTCATGATTATAAAGAGAAGGAAGCTCTTATGCAAAAGGTGAGGGGCCTGCGTTATATTGAATTCCAAGGTGCGGACATTCAGCTTTTTCCTGACATCTCCTGGCATACCTTACAAAAGCGTCGCCAATTAAAACCGCTTCTCAACATATTAAAAGAGAAACATATTCCCTACCGGTGGAATTCCCATTTGCGCTTACTGCCCGATTCGAAGGGCGCTCTGCAACGCTTAAGACATTCCATGGTCTGCCTAACTTCTGTAAGACATTTCAAATTCCGATCCCTAAGATGGAGGACTGGGAGCTTCCCACCATGCCACCTCCTCCACCACCGGTATGGCATGCTGTCTCCTCTCCCAGAAGTCACCAACTGCGGGGCTCGCCTCCCAAGTCTAAGGCGTGGCTCACACCTCCACGTTGAACCTAGGCCCCCCAGGGACGGAGTTTAATCGGGCTGATTGATGAAGCAGTTCTCTTAGGTTCTTAAAAGTTGCTGATATGAAATGATCACATTTGTTCACATGCAGAGTTCACTCATTATGCATCTGTTTTCCTATAGAGTGGCCTTACAGCTGTACTCCTTACACTTAGGAGTTCTTTCATTTTTTTCGGTTACTGAGTTCTAACTTTGTACCTTCCTCTTCGTAGAGGGTAACTTGCAGCCTCTCCGGTTTGCTCTGACTGAAGAGCTTGTTCTCTTTTTTTTTTCCGGTTGTGAAGGGAGGTGCCCCTCTAGTGGACTTTAGTTTGGGGTCCTCCTTAGGGGTACCTTTTTCATTTATTTTTTTATTTTTATTTACCTACCTCCGGGCCTCCCGAACCAGAGAAAATACGCCCTTGAATGGGCTTGTTTTCATAGTTTTTGATATAGTATACAGCTCTGGTTATTCAACTGCTTTTCTTTTTTGTTGTTGGTTCTCTCCGGTGTCTGTCCTGTCTGTGTCTCTTCCCACCCCTACTTGTTACTTCCTTGGTGTTTGAACCACCCCCACTGTATCTATTGACCTACTCTAGAACTAGGTCTATTGCGCATAGCTATTTCACCTGTCTCACATCATAGCTCTGTCGTTGCCATGGTCAGATGCGTAACTCTCAACGTCAAAAGTCTAAATTCCAATGTTAAGAGACGATTAGCCATACAGGATTGTAGAAGCCTAAAAGCGGACATAGTGTTCCTCCAGGAGACACACTATAATTCCGTGGGTTCCTTCAATTTCGCCAGACACTTCTATCCGACGATCTTCACAGCCCCTAATGAGCATAAGAAGGCAGGGGTGGCTGTTTTGATTGCTAGCTCCTGCCCTCTCCAATTGTCCTCCTCCTTGGTTGATCAGTCGGGCAGGTATATCATTTTGCAGGCCACCCTGTATGGCAAGCCTATTGTTTTATGTAATGTCTATGTACCCAATACTGCTCAAATTGCCTTCCTGAAAAGAGAGTGTTTGCTAAGATTTCCAAGCTCCCACCCTCGGCCCTCCTGATAGGCGGGGACTTCAACCTGATTTTTTCAGAGATCGCAGATAGGAGCTCTTTAGGGGGTAATCCTCAGTCCCAGGCTAGACTTTTTAAGGCCTTTAGAAAAATTATCAGGGCTCAGTCTCTGTTTGATTTTTGGAGGGTAGATCACCCCAGAGAGAAGGAGGTCACCTTTTTCTCTAATCCGCATAAGACCCGCACTAGGTTGGACTATTTCTTTGGCAATATATTGTCTCTGCGCATGCTACGGGGTTCTCATATCGAACCAATTACATGGTCGGATCATGTCCCAGTCGTGGTCAAGCTCAACTTTCAGGACGCCCCATGGCGCTCATGTCATTGGAGACTTAATGAAACATTCATTAGGAACCAATACACAGTGAAAAAAACTCAGGGAAACCCTCTCTTCATACTTGGACTTGAACACAGGGTCGGTATCTTCTCCCTCCTCTCTTTGGAAGGACCACAAAGCGGTACTACGTGGGCATTGCATCTCAATGCGCTCCAGACTTAAACAAGATTACTCTGCAAGCGCTTTAACGCTTAGGAATCTCCTTAGAGACCTGGAAAGGAAGATGACTGCGAACTCCAATTTGTCTACCCTGCGCCGAATTGTAGCAACTAGGCAAGACCTTAAGAATTTAGCTACACGCAAAGTGGAGAAACTTCTCCTTTACTCCAAACAACGCTTTTACGAGTTGGGCAGTAAGGCACACACAATTCTTGCTAGGCAGCTTAAAGATAAGTTAATCAAGTCGATGCCATCTGCTCTCCGCGACCAGTCAAGGACACTAAGATATGATCCTACCTCCATTGCCAAGATTTTTTCCGACTACTTTTCCAAATTATATTCTCTCCCCTCTGAAGTACCACGCAATGAAGGCGAAGCTCGAAGGCAAATAAGGGAATTTTTGCAACTGTACCCGCTTAATCTTCTTCCGCGGGACGCCTTGACCTCTTTAAACGCTTCAATTGAGTTAGAAAAGATTGAGGAGGTGGTAAAGGAACTTCCGTCCAGAAAAGCTCCTGGACCTGATGGCCTCCCGTACTTATATTACAAGGTTTATCTTGAGACTCTTGCCCCACATATGCTTAATTTGTTTAATTCTTTTTTGGAAGGTGCCCCTATTCCAGAGTCAATGGCTCTCTCTCATATGACTCTTATAACTAAACCGGGAAAAGACCCAGCAGATTGTGCTAGCTATCACCCCATAGCTCTACTGAACTCAGACCTTAAAATCTTCACCAAAATTCTGGCCAATAGGTTGAATGGGCGGCTCCCGCAATTGATTCATAAGGGCCAGGTAGGGTTTATGTTTAGACAGGGCGGAGACAACACAAGGCAAACTATAGACCTTATCGAAGTGGCTAACTCTACATCTCAGCAGGCCTTGATCTTGAGCCTTGATGCGGAGAAGGCCTTCGACAGGTTGAGCTGGCCCTTCCTGTTTGAGACCTTGTCGGTGTTGGGCTTCTCAGGAGCCTTTGTGACAGCCATTCACAGTCTCTATTCTACACCCTCTGCCTATATTAAATTGCCTTACTGCAACTCAAAGAGGTTTAATATCAGAAATGCTACTAGGCAAGGATGCCCTTTGTCCCCCCTTCTATTTGCTCTTTGCATAGAACCACTCGCAGCTGCAGTAAGAGCAAATCCAGATATTAAAGGCATTTCAGTTCGGGACAGGGAATTTAAACTTTCCCTGTTTGCGGATGACATCCTCCTTACTCTGACGGCCCCACATACTACCCTTCCTGCATTACATGCCCTCCTTACAAAATTTGGTAGGTTATCGGGCTATAAGGCTAACTCCTCCAAATCAGAGGCCATGCCTTTAAATCTCCCCGCTTCAGTTTCAGTTTCCCTTAAAAACAATTACTCTACCATGGGGGGAAACATCACTTAAATATTTTGGGGGTCCAGAATAGCCACTACGACTCTATATAGGACCTTTTTCCCCCATTTTAAAGGGGAGTTAGGGTTTAATATTAAGGGGAATCACTCCATCTCATTTCTTGGTAGAATTAAGGGGTTTTCCCAAACGGCTGTTCCCCTCCTCACCCGCTCCCGGGTCCCTGGGTTTTTGAATCGGGGTTTTCTCTTGCTTGGGTAGTTTAAAAAAACCGCCCTTCAGAGGGCACTTGGTGCGAGTCGTGCCCCGCCCCTCCCGGGCATCGGGAAGCTAACAACAAAAGCAGGGAGGCGGGGAGGGGGACAAAGCCCCGAATGTAGAGAATGTAGAAGACAAAAAAGGGAAGGGGACAAGGAATAGAACTAAAAAAAGGTAGACAGGAGTAAGAAGCAGGCTAAAATCTGGAGAATTGGGAACACCACAACCCCCCAAGACGTTGTGAAGTTTGTGCGACAGGAAGGAGGGGGGAAGTGTGACCGACAGATTGTCCGGCGGGGAGGGGAGTAGCGCTTTCAGGCCGTGTGTCAGGACGAGTAATAACCAAGCAAGTTCCCAAAACAGCAAAGGGCTTAAAAAGGTCAGCCCCAAATGACAACCACTGTACACAATGATAAGGAAAAAAGCTGCAGTTTTGGCACCTTACATTTTTTTAATGACATGCAATTAAAAAGTCCCAAAACTTTGATTTCTAACATCCCACGTGATTTTAAGGGTGGAAAAAACCCCTTTAACCCCGGTCAAAAAAGACCTTTTTCCCAAATTACTTTTTGTTTGAGACCCTCCCGGATCCGGTTCCCATGACAGAGATGAGGTCCCTTCAGTCGGCATTGCGGGAAAAACTGGGCTTGGGAACCGGGATACTAAGACGGTCAGGGGCGACAAGAAAGAGGGGGACTGGCAGTTCCCAATATACCCCTTTATTTTTGGCCCCACCATTTAGACGTTCCCTCCCCTGGTCTGCATTGAGAGCTTATTCTAAATGGATGGAGGTGGAAAAGTTATGGTTGGCGCCCACGCACCCTAACGCCTTTTTTGGGATAGCCCTTTTAGGGTTGGCCCCCCTTTTTGGACCCCTTAGGTTTACCCAAATTTGGAATATTTTCGAACCGATTCCCTTGGCCCAAGGCCCTCCCTATGGTGTCCTTCCTATGTGCCCTTCTTTTGCCGGGAAGCTCTTCGGGGTTCTTTCCGGGCCCTGGGTGGGGATGACTTTTTGGTTTTTTGACATCACGGACCACGACAAAGTTAAATCCCAATCCCATGTTCAATCTAATATGACTCCATTTTTTTTCTTTTTCCCTTAGATTAGTCATTTTCCTCACTACCCTGTGGGACTAAAAAAAATATTCCCCCCAATTTGAGTTGTTGTGGGGTGGGCGTGCCAAAGGGGGGCGATTACCGTACTATCATCCAAAACCCGGGCAGGGGTAGTACATAAGTATGTGAGCAAGTGGGAATCATTTGGGTAGGCCCAAACCCCCCCCCATGGCAGGGCCCAATTTGGGGGCGGCAGCAAAAAACTTTTAAGTGTATTAACATAGGAAATCTATACAAAATCCATTTTTTTGTACGCACCCCAGCCTTGCATCAATGGAACCCTCAGGTTCCGCAGTCCTTTTGGCATTGTAACCAGGCAGTCGGTACACTCCCGCATATTTTTTGGGATTGCCCGCTCCTTCAGGTCTTTTGGTGTTACGTACAGGACCTTCTTGCGGATGTTCTGGGTGGTGAGTATACCTTTAGATCCGCTTACGGCCCGGTCCATGGTCTTCCAAAGCACAAGTTAGCTCTTATGAGGTGCATTCTTACGGCTGCGAGATGTCTGATCTCGGGTAGGTGGAGACAGATGATCCCGCCATCCATCCGGGTCTTTACCACGCATAAGGGAGGCCCAATGGGAAAATATGACTGCCACTTTACATGACAAATGGACTCTTTGATAAATATGGGCCCCTTTTGGGGTGTATTTGGGGTAACAACCTTTAGGGGGTTTTTATTGTGAAAATATCTATCATTGCCATACTTTTTTTCCCCCCTCCCCCTTCCCTTTTATCCCCTTTTTTTTATCCTCATCCCGATGTAGGGAAATTCATTTTATTAATAGACCGTTTACCTTTGGTATTTGTTAAGATTTGGCATCATAATCTTCAAAAGTAATCCGTTAGAAACGCATTTGCTTAAGAATTTCTCTTTTTTCCTCGTAATTTATTCACATACTTTTTTTGTTTTTGTTTTATGTCATTTAATCTTAAAAACTCAAAAAAATCAAAGTTTTAAAAAAAAAAAAAAAATAAAAATTTTTAAGAGGTCCATTTCTGTTTGAAGAGGAAGTAAAGTAACCGGCAACTAATCGGGGATCAGCAAAGGGGCCAAATCATAGAGTCCATGCCCGATTCATCTATGAAAGTCAAAAAAACAACATTTTCTTGAAAAGCCGGGGTCGTTTTTCTGTAAGACTCCTCCACTGTGTGAAGTCGCTCAATATGACGGTGGTTCGGGGAGGAAAAACACCTCTATAGGGGGCAGCGAGCTGGGCCATTCATCCCTTTTGGATACCCAAAATCTTTTGGGGCGGACATACCCAAAACTTGGGGTTGGGAAACCCAAAAGTCTACCAGATCTTAAACCGTTTTGTGTGTTGTGTGTGTGTGTTGCTGATGTTGTTCCACCCTGACATTTGAAGAACGTGAAGCAGACGCAAGAGATGTCTCCAGTTGACCAATCAGCACGGTCTCCAATTCCTGCATTTTACTCTCTATTTGGGTGGGTGGAAGGAAAGTGCTGAGTTTTGCTTTGTAACGGGGATCGAGGAGGGTGGCCACTCAGTAACTGTTGTTCAGGTTTGATGGCCTTAAATGCGAGGATCAGTTGGAGGAATGGAGCTTTCCAAGCACTCATGTGAGAGATGGAGCCTTGATTTCCAAAGCCTCTGGGTCGAGGGGCACTAGCAAACTGATCTTCCTCATCTTCCTCCTCCGCCTCAAATCTGTGCCAACCTCTTTCCAAGGCAGGGATATCGGTAACGTAGGTGTCCAGGAATACCTCATCCTCCTCCTCTTCCGCTTCCTTCGCCTCAGCTTCAACACAGTCCTGACTTGCCTCAGATGCTGTACTCTGAGAGCTGAGGCACCGCCTTGCACTAGCCCTGGACCCCTAACCACTGCCTAATGAAGACCGATAAGTTGTGAGACTGTCGGGCCTTCTGGATTTGACGGAGAGAAAGGCTCTGTGTCCGTCTCCACCTCTATCGCTGGTGGGACCTGCTGTTTCAGAGTGTCCAACGATCGTTCCAGAACTAACAATGCTCATGCTGACAAGGGCATTGTCTGCACTGACTATTTTGGTGGCTTCTTCAAAACTGGCAAGGATGGTGCAGAGCTCTTTCACCTGTCTCCACTCTCAGTGGCTCAACACCCCGAGGTCCGCACCGCTGCTTGTCAGGCCATGTATCACTTCATACTGCGTAATGGCATTGCACTGCTGCCACAATCGCTGGAGCATGTGGAGGGTGGCATTCCAGCGTGTTGCCACGTCAACAATGAGTGGGTTGACGGGGAGGCCGAGCTGACGCTGCAACGCAGCCAGGCGGGACAAAGCAGGGTGCGTACAGTGGAAGTGTGAGCTCAGACCTCGAGTCTTCCTCAGCAGGCAGTCCAGACCCAGGTAGCGCTTTAGACATTTCTGGACGACGAGGTTAATGACGTGTGCCAGGCAAGGGATGTGCTCCAGCCTACCGATCTTATGGGCAGCCAGGAGATTTCGACTGTTATCGCACACCACCTTGCCTGGCATAAGGTTCTTGTCACCCAGCCAGCGCTCGGTCTCGTTGCGAAGAGCCATCCACAGCTCCTGACCTGTGTGTTGACGGTCTCCAAGACAGATTAATTTCAACACGGCCTGGTTTCTATGGACAAGTGATGCTCCCAGTGGACCTTGGGGGAAAGAACCCTGCACCATCCCTGCGGTTTTGAATAGCGTGCACCGAGCCTGAGAGCCACCGTTACCACCAGAGACATCCACCCAGCTCACCCAGTGAGCTGTCACAGAGATTATAGCGGCCTTGGCCGTGCTTACTAGTCCATGTGTCGGTGGTCAGATGGACTTTGCCGGACACAGATGCAGACAACGCGCTTGAAATTTTATATGACACGTGGCTGGCCAGGGCAGGGACGGCTTTTCTGGCAATGCTCGGCATCTGGTATTGGGGGCAGGCAAGGGCCATGACGTGGCGGAACCCATCTGTGTCCACCAGACGGAAAGGCAACATTTACAAGGCCAAAAGCCTGGCAATGCTGACATTCAGGCTTTTGGCTTTGGGATGGTTTGGGTTAAAGTGTTTCTTCTGCTCCCAAACCTGGAAGACAGAAGGCTGGCTGCTAGACTGGCTGCTATACGATGTGCAGGTCAAACTGGTGGAAGGAGAAGGGGAAGACTGGGTCTCTGGTGGTGCTGGTGGTACTCGGGCGACGGTGGAGGCTGAAGCGGAGGCTGATCCTTGATCATGACTCTGAGAGACATGGGCAGCTGAGGAACGCTTGGTCGTGGTGGCGGAGGAGGAGGATTCGGAGACAGAGAGTGTGACAGTGGTTGGAAGCTCGGGATCGGTGTGGCCCATTTTAGCCAAGTGTTCCCTCCATTTCAACTCATGCATTAGCTGCATGTGACTAGACATGTTGTTGGGGGTTACACACCTAAGATGTTTCTCTCTACTGATGCGTTTACGGCAAAGGCGGCATATGACATCGCTCGGTGAATCAGAGGCTTGCTCGAAAAAGACCCAGGCTTGAGAGGTCCTGGACCTTTTCGACGGCGATAAGTGAGGAACGGTGTTTCCACTGATCGTGGCTGGCGGAATAATCTCAGAGGATTTGTACAACTGCCCTCTCCCTTTTTGAGGCGGGATCCGTACTGACACTACCCATCGTCTTTCTCCTCGTCCAGTGATGAAGCTCTCGCAAGCAAATTCTGCTGAAAAGACTACGTTGGATCCGCGATGTCGTCATCATCAACACAGGTGACTTCCTCGTCCTGACATTCTGCATCCTGGAGCTGTGGGCTACAAGCAACAGGCACTGCAAGGTGTTGACGACGGGCCTGGATTTTTGGCGATTGGCCGGCTTCCTTCTCCTCCTCTGATGGCATCAGTAACTGGGCGTCAGTGCAGACAAAATCATCCTCTTTGGCCTCTTGATCTTTTGAAATGCCTTCTGACCCCAACTGCATTTTGTCATCAAAGAGGTCTTCAGAAAATGGATTATCCACAGTGGTGGGTATACGAGTTAACATTTGGGCTGCCTTCGCTTCAAGTTGGACAGATGCTGACGATGATGATGACGACATTTGTGGCCGTGACTGGGAGGACGAGGAGGTAAGACTGATGGATGCAGGTTGCATTAACCACTGAAGAACAGATTGGCCCTGACCCAGCGATGACAGGCCTGACGGTCCTGAAACCGACGATCCGCTAGGAATTGATCGTTTTTAACAAACTATCATACAAGTGCGCTATCTGCGCCAAACTGAGATTCACCGAGTGCAATAAAACTATTCAAAAGTTACACGGATGAGAAATTGCGTTTTTTGCAGCAATGACAAACGAGAAAAGTTAGTAGAACATTTCTGTATCAAAACTAGCGTACAACATGGCTATTTGAAAAAATCTGGAATGCATAAAATAAAAGGTACAATCTCACCTCAGGTGCGAGGTGTGCTGGACAAAAAGTGATAAAAAAATGCCATTTCAATGCAGGTTCAAAGCAGAGTCTGGGCTTCACAATATGCACCCTCCTTTCCAAAGCCTGTTTGTCTGTCCGCCCTCCCCACACTCAACCCTCCCCCCACGGCTGCACAGCGCTTGATGCTTCTTTAAAAGTCTGTGTCTAACTAAATAAGAACTGAAATTCTCTAATCTACGTATATTCTAATGTTCACAGCTAAAAGCATAGTTGTCTGTATGAATAAAGATAAGAACTGTGTCTCTGAGCTGAGCTTTGTTGAGAGACATGCAGCAGACATCTTGCTCCAATGTTAGACACTGAAAGAGTGATGCTGAACAGGAAACACTGGTCTATGCAAAACGAGGTCATGTGATTTTTCCAGCCAATGAGATCCATACACCACAACATCCATACACCATGACGTTGTACATCCTCCTCACCCCTCTCTATCCTCAGAGCTGATTGGCTGGCCGCCAAAATGACAGTAAACGCTGAAAATGGTGCGATAGTAATAGATTATCTGTAAGATTGTCACCTAAAATATTGCGTGATCAGAAATTTCCGGTCAGCCTAAAAATCGTGCCGATTTCAACTTTGTCGATTATAATCGCTCATACCTAGTGCTAGTGTAAGAAATAGAGAATGTTCGTACTAAAACATAAAGAAAAGCCTACACATTTTGTATTGCCAGAATCATACCAACCTGCAAAATACAGATAATACATCATTTATACCGAAGAGTGAACAACATAAAAACGAAATCCCAGCAAACATGGCGCAAGTATGTTTTTTTCACATTTCACCCCACTTAGAATTTCTTTCAGGTTTCCAAAATATTCTATGGTATGGTCAATGGCATCATCAAAAAGTAAATTTTGTCTTGTCAAAAAAAGACCTAACAGGTCTGTGCAGAAAAGTAATAAAGTTATGGCTCTTGGAAGGCAGGGAGGTTAAAAACAAAGAAAGGGGGTTATAAATCACATGAAGATATAAAATAAACATTGTGATTCTGTGGCAGATGTTTACTGTACAATAATACTAGAGTTATACATAATTACTTTTCATTTTAGTCCTGGATCCTATTATTTCGTCTTACTCTTAACAGCCCCATCAATTTATTGTGCTCTTCTCCAGACGTTCCAGCTATGGATTTCTGGCCAGAATTAAAAAAAAATTATAATTAATACATACATATATATATATATATTTATATTTATTGAGACTCACACTCGTCCGGCCGCCATCTTGGCTCGGCCCGGGGGTTATTCAGCTCTGGGATCGCCGTCTTCTGTAGGCGGAATGGCACTCAGACACCAAGTTCCAGTTTACATTGGCCTCAGCCAGCTTTATTGAGGCACAGCAGCAACAAATAATACAAACACAAACCTCAGGCCGTCTGGCCACTGACTAAACAAATTAGTCCCTCTCTATCCGTGGCCTGAACCTAGCGTCCAGTACCACCATTGCACCTCCGATCTCGCCCACTGGTGTAGGCTTCCCTCAACCTCTTGGGGGCCAGAGCTCTCTCCTCAGCTCTGCTGATCCACACTGCAGGTAGCAGACCATGCCCCCCTGATCACCTGGAGAGACAGGTTTTTTATAGGCCTGGTAAATCCTGGAACCGAACCTGGCCTGGAACGTGGGGGCGGCCTCCCACCCAACGCTGTGACCGTCCCGGGAAAGGCAACCCATCACAAGCCGCATAGCAGCCATACTAGATACACCTGTCTGTAACCTATGGTTACTGACACCAAATGGTTGCCTTCCCCCACCAAAACCAGGTCTTCGGTGGCACGTCAGCAGCAGATCTCCTGCTGTACGCCACCTAGTGGCAGAATCCTGCGACCGTCTGAGGTCGGTCTGCCACATACCCCCCCCCACTCCCCGTTTGATAAAGGCCGCAGGTCTTTCTCACCATGCACAACCTTTCCTCCAGGTTCAAAACACTTACACAGTGGAGCCATCTCACACCATTCCTGTGACTCTTCATCTTTCAGGGGCGACACCACATTTTCCCTTGGGGACCTTTCCATACCGTTTTTGTCACTGACTTGTAGCTCTGGGTCTAAAATACCACCATAAGAGCCAGACTTCTCCCCATCACAAGGACTCTGATCCTCATTTAC
The DNA here is from genome assembly GCA_025379985.1 of Phyllomedusa bahiana. Taxonomy (NCBI): domain Eukaryota; kingdom Metazoa; phylum Chordata; class Amphibia; order Anura; family Hylidae; genus Phyllomedusa; species Phyllomedusa bahiana. The sequence continues at coordinate 41,519 of JAODAL010025055.1, forward strand.
CAACTCCTGACCCGTGATGTCAGTTACACTTACTACAGGTGACCCCAACCATACATGCCCTGTAATAAAGATGGCACCACATTCAGCATGCAAGCTAGCATTGCGAAGGTCTCCACTGACAACCTCTAGGGAAGCTCGGTCATGTATATTGCCAGGTACTTCAATAATGTCTGAGGACTCCTTCATCCTCACCTGCATCTCACTAGGTTTTGAGCACACCTTATCCTCTGCTGTGTCTAGCAACTCACTTACCACATCACCTATATCAGGATTTATCTGCTCAGACCGGGCAGGCAGAGCACATCTCTTAGAACGTTGTTCAGACATTACTGCAGTGACATATGGAGACATTTCCTCCACATCCTCTGTAACGCTCTCCAAGGAAGAACTCTCTGGATGCCTGCTAGTTACCTCTGGGGCACTGCTGACAACTACTACACATAGGAAACCCTTGCCATTTACCTCCGTTTCTTTACTGGGGATTTTCTTATTATCTGAGGGGTCAAACACACTGACCAGCCCCCCAACTAGCGCTTGAGCCTACATCCCCCTCCTCTGGGTATAACGGCTCACATTTTCCCTCACTACCGTCACTACAGTCTTACTGGCCACAGAAGTAAAAGCTACTGGAAATATAGCCACAACTGGGGCATGTGACTTCAGGTGCAGTACCAGTCTCAACATTATCTTTCTCTTCATTCCCTGCAGGTTCACAATATGGATTTTCATCACAGATAAACTTCTCTGTAATACACTGATCAGGGCTGCACACATAATCTGCCTTGGCGCTCATTTTTTTTTTTTTCAAACGTATTTTCATCACTCATAGTTTCCTCATATCCAGGGTTTGCCTTCTCCTTTCCAGGCAACACACTGGCCGTGTTCAAACCAGGCAACTCAATCACCTTTTCTACACCAGCAGAGTGCACCTGATTGCTACTGGCGACCACATCAGCTCTGCAGGGAACTGTTTTGACAGCACAACTCTCAGGATTGCTATCAACCCCCAGACATACTGCACCTGCACACATTGTGCTATTACCAGCCATAACCACTAAGGACAAACCTGCAACTTGCACGTTACCCTCATGTACACACAGTGCACTGGGGTCATGGGTACACACGTTTACTGACTGGACTCTAGAAACTTTACACACAGCTGCCTCATACTCACAGGTTTTCACAACAGGAGATGCAGAGGACCCCTTGTTGCTAGCTCCATCTGAGCCTGTAGGGTTAACCCATTTCTCCAGAGGGTCATCCACCACCAAACACACATCCTCTGCACTACTCCCAGCACTGTGAATCACGACCTCTAGGGGCACACTTGCACTAGTCTGCTCTACAACTGGGGCTGCCGTTTCTTCAGAAGCAAATCCACACTCTGCATTTACTTCAACCATAGCTCTGACAGCCATGACCTCCAGGGGCAGACCTGAGCTGCTCTCTGCTACAGCACCTCTAGCCACTTGTTCATACATGGATGCAGTAACTAGAGCTGACTTTGTGCCCCAGCTCCCCTCCCCCTGCTCAGGCTGTGTGACCTGCTCATGGATCACAGGCAGGTTAGCTATGTTATTGACATCTTCAATAAACAGCATTGCATATATGTCATAACCATTAAGTTCTGATTTTTCAAGTCCACATCTCACAGTCTCACCACCCTCAGGACTCTTTCCCAGGCCTGGCAGTGTGTCTGGGCCTCCATTTTGTACACCCGGGTGACAAGATACATTCTGGACTTTACTGACAGTCTCAAAACCCGTTTCATAAACAACATGAACAGTCTTACCAGGTCTGATGTCTGAGTCCAGTCTGGACTTCTCCTGCCCATGTCAGCCATGGGTGGGGCTGCATTCACCTGGCACTCCCAGGCTTGTAGCTGCATCCTCTCTGGCCTTCTCCTGAGAGGGCAGTCAGGAGCACATCCCTCTGCTCGGTGGCATCTCCAACAGCGCTCCTCCTTCAGGACCGTGGTAGCAGGCTCCTGCTGATCCAGGTGGTTGCCCATGGCAACAGCAGCACGCAGGTCCCTCAACAACTTGGCCTCTTCAGAAGTGGACACATTCCTTGCTGGTCGACATAGCCTACGGGCCACAGGGCATTCTTTCATGCAGTAGTCCACCTGCAAACAACCGCCACACCATTCAGGCTGGTTATGCCTGGCAGAAGCCTGTTCTGCCTTTTCCTCTGGACATCCAGCAAGCAAGACAGCTTGGATCGTGGTAAGTCCAACTTTCCCAGACCGCTCTTTCTGGTTGGAGATAACGTTTATCCCCTCCTGTTCGGGCCTCCCCTCGCTTGGAGCTTCTGATTTCCTCTCGCGGTTTGGGCGCCATTTCTCCATTTTGTATCCTTTAAAGGGTCCCATGTGCTTAGCAAACTGCGGGGGGCCCACAGCTTATTCATTTTCTTGCGTGGGCGTTTGCCTGCAAAAACTGGGCCGCAGTTTTTCCCATGGCAAAAAAAAAATTTTCAGGCACAGCAACACAGTTTTTTGGGCAGACAGTCTTTTCAGACCCAAAGGCTGCTGCGGGGTGTCCTTTTTTCAGAAAATGTTTTTTACTCACACAGCCCAACTTTAGTAGTCCATGTAGCTGAGAAAGTTTATGCAAACTGGATTTTTTTTCTGTACCACTTTTGAAAGGGGTAAATTAGTCCCAGTCTTTCCCCGCATCTCCCCCAATTGAAAATTTCACATCTCCGGCCGCCATTTTGGCCGCCCGGGGGTTATTCATTTGGGATTGCCGTTTCTGTAGGCGGAAGGCACTGGACACCAGGTTCCTTTACTTTGGCCTCACCCACTTTATTGGGGGCACAAGCAGCAAAAAATAATAAAAACCCAAAAAAACCTCAGGCCATTGGCCACTGATAAAAATTAGCCCCTCTCATCCGTGGCCTGAACCTAGCGCCCATACCACCAATGCCCCTCCAATCCACCCACTGGTGTGGTTTCCCCCTTCCCCCTCTTGGGGCCCCAGAACTCTTCCCCTCAGCTCTGCTGTCCACACGCAGGTAGCAGACCATGCCCCCCTGATCCCTGGGGAAAATAGGCTTTTTATAGGCCTGGGGAAAACCTGGAACCCAACCTGGTCTGGAACGTGGGGGGGCGGCCTCCCACCCAACGCTGTGACCGTCCCCGGGAAAAACAAACCTTACCCAAACCCCCCATAGCGCCATACTAATAACATGTCAGAAAATATGGTTACTGACCCAAATGGTTGCCTTCCCCCACCAAAACCGGTTTTCGGTGGCACGTCGGCCAATCCCTGCTGTACGCCCCCTAGGGCAAAACCCTGCGGCCGTCTGAGGTGGGTCTCCCAAAAAAAATATATATAAATTATAATAATAAAAAATTTATATTATATATATATTAAAACAAAACTCAGTACAGACCAAAATTTGGACACCTTTTCTTTTCCAAGAGTTTTTGTATTTCGATATAAAAAAATGTGATTCACACTAAAGGATCAAAACTATAATTAAACTGTGGAATTAATACTTTTCAAAAAAGTTAAAAAACAGCTAAAAATGTCTTATATTCAGGTTTTCTTCAAAGGCCCCCCACCTTTTGCTTTGATTACTGCTTTGCAAACCTTGGCATTCTCTTCAAGAGTGCATCTAAAAATTGTTTTCACTTCACGGTGTCCCCTGCGGGTTTTAAATAAGGGGGTTTCTTCCCTTATAAAGGGGTTGGGACCATCTTTTGTGTTGTTCAAAGTTAGGGGGATAAATGTGTTTTGAGGGCGTTAAAATTTCTATTAGGGAAAAAGGGAAAGCAGCTAATAAAGAAAAACGAGTGGCCCTCTTTTACTTTAAAAAATTTAAGGGTCAGTCAGTCCAAAAAATTGGGGAAATCTTTGAAAGTGCCCCCAAATTGAGTGGAAAAAAACATCAAGGCTACAAAAGAAAGGGCTCCATGAGGACCCCCCAGGAAAAGGAGACCAAGATCCCCTTGCTGGGGAGGATAATTTCACCCGAGTCACCACCCAAAATCGCAGGTTTTGCAGCAGTCAGATTAGAGAAAAGGGTAATGCACAAAAGGGATCTAGCAGCAGACCATTTCTACAACAACTGTTAAGAGGAACTGTGTGCAGCAGGCCTTCATGGAAAAAACGCTAGGGAAACCACTGCTAAGGACAGCAACAAAGAAGAGACATGTTTTGGGGTAAAGAACCAAGGTATGGACATTTGACCAGTGGAAATCTTCTTTTGGGGCTGATGGGCCCAAATTTTTGGTTTCGGGTTTCCAACCACCATTCTTTGTGCACGCAGAAAAGGGGAATAAAAAGGGCTCTACTGCCTGGTTTTCCCCCCGGAAGCATGGAGGAGGGGGTGTATGGTGTGGGGGGGGGGCTTTGCTGGTGACCCCTGTTGGGGTTTATTCAAAAATGAAGGACCCCCGAACCAGCTGGTTACCACCCCTTGCAGCGGTGCTTTCCACCGGTTTTCGTTTAGTTGGGCCCTCATTTATTTTTCAACAGGGACAATGACCCAAACACACCCCCAGACTTTTAAGGGAATTTGACCAAGAAAAAAGGTGATGGGGTGCCGCCCTGACCTGGCCCCCCAGTCACCAACCCAAAACCCCAATCGATTGGTTAGCTGAAATGCAGAGTGAAGGCAAAAGGGGCCAACAATGCTAAGCCTTGGGAACTCCTTTAAGATGTTGAAAACCATTTCAATACTCTAAGCTCATTAAGAAATGCCCAAAATGTGCAAAGTAGTAATCAAAGCAAAAGGGGGCTCTTTGAAGAACCTAGAATATAAAACTATTTTCGTTGTTTCAACTTTTTTTAAAATATATAAATTCCCCCATTGGTTGATTCAAGTTTTTAGCCTTCATTGTGAATCACAATTTTTATAGTCATGAAAAACAGAAAACTGTTGGAAATAAAAAGGTGTTCCAACTGTTGGTATTAATATATATAGAAAATTTTTTATATTATTATTTTATCCCAACAAAGTCCACGGGACTCCAAGATGGATAAAAAGAGTTTTTTTTTTCCATGCCAAAAAGTGCGACGTTTCACCCCCCCCACGGGGCCTTTTTCAAGCAATGTTACAAGTGAGAAGCTCATATATTTATATAGCATCCAATTAGTACAATAATGTCAGTCAATAATAATAAAATACAGTGAAAAACCATTTGTGACCAAGTGCATTACATTATACAGTGATAAAAGAACCACATCCACCTAAGTACATGTATTTCTTCAAAAAAGTACGATCATATATAGCATAATTAGAAAATACATAAAAAACACATAACAAGGGGAATCAGGGGGCGGAGAAAACAATCAACAGAACTTACATAGCAAGATATTGTATACGTGCTGAAGAAGCGAGATTACGCCGTTCACATCGATACATCGCGCATGACCGGAACTTGTTACCGGATGCTGAGCACGCATCCATATTAACGCAACTACACAAAACCTCAGTGCCTGGAGACGCTTAAAACAACACAGAGCGCATGCGCGTCTCGAGCGCAGCGCCTGTGAATCTAGAGCGCCCAGCTAGATACGGCAAGTAAGAGACATAGGTTATAGGGAGAGGGTAGCGGCGCATCATATCCTTAATTAAAAAGATAGAGCACTGATACAGAGTTGAAAGACTTTCTTATAGTTAAAACTCCGGTCACCCCTGTACTATATCTACTACCAAAAATTCACAAGTGCCTGGATAACCCTCCAGGATGCCCAATAGTATCAGGTAGGGGGCTCCCTGTTTAATAACATTTCTATTTTCCTCGACAAAATCTTAAGACCATTTGCTACACAAGCTAAATCACATATACAGGACACCACTGAATTTTTGTGTAAGAGTAAAGATTTGTATATCCCTGATGGTGCAATTCTAGCATCATTCGATATCGTTAGCTTATATACATCTATCAAACATAAAAGTGGATTGAAATCTGTGGAACAAGCCTTATGCTTGGCTAGGTTCTCTGATCCTGAGAAGGATTTCATTTTGACTCTTTTGAATACAGTTCTTACAAGTAATTATTTTATGTTTCAGGAAAAATTTTCCCTACAACTTATGGGTACGGCCATGGGCACCAATGTTGCCCTTACATATGCCAATATCTTTGTTTCAGCTTTTGAGGAACGCTTTGTCTATGTATCCCACCATTTCCAGAAAGTTCTGGAGTGGTGGCGGTACATAGACGACGTCTTCCTCATTTGGACAGGTTCCTTAGATCAATTGGTTTCATTTCATACATATTTGAATTCCATAGATGAGGATTTACAGTTTACTCTGGTATACTCAAATGAGTCGATACAGTTCTTAGATACTACTGTAAAGATTGTTGATAATGGCCTTACTTCTATGTTGTATACTAAACAGACGGATAAAAATACATTACTACACTACACAAGCTTTCACCCTAAACCTATGGTTCGATCCTTACCCTATAGCCAGATGCTGAGGGTCAGGAGAATTGTGGATGATGAATGTAACTTTGAGACTTCATTGATGGATATGGTTAAAAAATTCAGTGAGCGGGGATACCCTAACACATTGCTAAATTCACATGTTAATCGTGTTCGTGCTCTTGATAGGACCCAGACTCTTGTACCAGGCAAAAAGTAAACGAACGGTATTTGTATCAACTTATAATGAGGCAAGTCAGCCTAGTAATAAGATCTTTAGAAAGCATTGGTCTATTTTGAAACATAGTTTTCCTGATGTATTGGAATTTCAAGTTCCACCTCTTTTTTCCTACCATAGACCTCCAAATCTTAGGGACAAGTTAGTTAGATCTATGGTCCCGTCAAAAAAATTTGTCCAACAATCCTTGACAGGCAATCCTAGAATGGGCAGTTTCCCATGTCTAAACTGTGTTAATTGTCCTTTAATGCATAAGGGCTCTGTTTTTAAACATCCAGGGACCTCTGAAGAATTTCAGATAAAATTATTTTTGTCTTGTTATTCAGAATGGGTAATCTATGTGCTGTGGTGCCCATGTCATCTACTTTATGTAGGGGAAACTAGATGTGATTTACGTACTAGATTAAATAGCCATAGACATTCCATTAGGAAGAAAAGATTGGATCTTCCAGTCTCTAAACACTTTGCGGATTTAGGTCATTCTGAGAGAGATTTAAGATTTATGGTTGTGGATCACATACCTCAGCCTGTAAGAGGTGGTGATCGAATTACCCTTTTAAAGAAACGTGAATTACAGTGGATTTTTAAGTTTAATTTGTTAAAACCGAATGGTCTGAACGTTGATTTTGCGATATCTAATAAGATGAGATAATATGATCAGCTGCTACAACAATATATGCTGTTCTTTGTTTTTTTGTTTTTTGTGTCTAATTTTTTCTTTTTATTTATTTTATTTTTTAGATTCAATGGACGGGGGAATTGTGGAGGCGGAGAATATGGATTTATAATTTTTTGTACAATTTTGATTTATTTTTGTTCATAATATACAGCTCATGACCGGGGTTACCTCAATATATCTTTCTGAACTAAGGTGTTGGAGAACACCATGTATAGTTAGGAAGTAGTTTTCCATGTCTGTTGAGTATCTTTTGGTAGATACCTCTTGGACTCTCTAGACTGGGTCATTTGTAACATTGCTTGACAAAGGCCCCGTGAGGGGGTTGAAACGTCGCACTTTATTGGCATGGAGGAATAAAACATCTTTCTTATCCACTACTTTGGAGTGCCGTGGACTTTCTTTGGAGTATATTTGAGGAGCCCCCTGGATCAGGATTTATACTGCTGGCACCATTTATCTTCACTACAGAGGGGTGCTGCTTTTTTTCGTGGATTATATATATATATATATACACACACACACACATATATATATATATATATATATATATATATTATATATATTATATAATATATATACACACACTATAATATATATATATAGTATATATATATATATATATATATATATATATATATATATATATATATCTCGCAGATTTGTTTATGGCTAATTTATGGTTTCTAAACATGGTCTACCAAAATGTTATTTTATTTACTGCTGTTACTTGCAGTTTCCCCCATCGATAAACTCCTTCCATACAGTGGATCCAGAATGTTAAAGGGGTTTTTCCATGAAGTATAATTGATGTGGGAAGTTTGCAAATTAAATAATAAACATTTCCACTATTCATCATTATTAAAAATCCTGTAGCATTTTTGTTTTAGCTGCTACCTTAGTGATCCATAGCGTATAGCCCGTCTTCAGGGGATATGAGAGCTTCACTTCATTTCTCCTCTCAGGCAGCTATCGTCAGTCTCTTCTCTGCTTAGTCATCACACACACACCAATTCACTGCTGAGCGAGTGTTCAACTCCAGGTGCTGTCATTCTACTCCTGTCCTCTGTACTCCTTAATAGTGTTGAGCGATTTTTATCGACAAAGTTGAAATCGGCAAGGTTTTTATGGTGATCGAAATTTTCAGATCATGCGATAATTAAGGTTAAAATCTGTGCATCATCTATTAAGATCGCGCCATTTTCGGCGCTTCTTGTCATTTTGGCGGCCAGCAAATCAGATTACAGAATAGAGCAGGGTGAGATGTGTGTGCGACGTCATGACTGGGATGTGTATGGTTGCGATTGGCTGGAAAAATCACATGACCTAGTTTTAACATAGAACAGCCCTTCCTGTTCAGCCTTAGTGTCTCTCAGCGTCTCATAGGAATAGGACGTGCGCTCTGCCTGTGGCCAAACAGCTCAGCGAAATTAGTCTATTTCTGCACAGAGAAACCTCTACTATTAGCTGTGATCCTTCCAATTTAGTTTGATTAGGGATTTTGAAGATCTTATGTAGTTAGCTAGAGAATTTTAAAGCAGCAACTACCGCTGTATCGTCCCGGGGGAAGCGGGGGGGGGGGGGGCGCGCAGGCGAACACAGACAAGCTCTATCTATAAAGAGCACTGGATAAAGTTCACCAAGACTTAGTGTAGACATTGCACTGCAATATCTTTATTGTTAACAGTTTGCTATTGAAATATTTCCTGGATATTGGACAGCCTGAACTTATTTTGGATACACATCATTTCTAGTAACTGCAGGTCTCATTGTAGGTGGGAAAACTCCACTTTTATTATCAGTATACATTTCAGATAGGTGTTCATTTCAATTTTACCCATTCCACCTGTGTTGATATATCCACCTTGCAGTTAAATTACACTCCAGCAATCTTGTAGTCAGCACAGGTTGTTTGTTGCCAAAAATACCGTGTATCATACGAAAACATAACAGATACGTGTTTTTTGGACATTAGACCAGTGGAAATCTGTGCTTTGGACTGATGAGCCCAAATTTGAGATCTTTGGTTCCAACCACCATGTCTTTGTGCGACGCAGAAAAGGTGAATAAATGGACTCTACATGCCTAGTGCCCACCGTGAAGCATGGAGGAGGAGGTGTGATGGTGTGGGGGGTGCTTTGCTGGTGACACTGTTGGGGATTTTTTTTCAAAATTGAAGGAACACTGAACCAGCATGGTTACCACAGCATCTTGCAGCGGCATGCTATTCCATCCGGTTTGCGTTTAGTTGGACCATCATTTATTTTTCAACGGGTAAAATTTGACCCCAAACACACCTCCAGACTTTTGAAAGGGGCTATTTGACCAAGAAGGAGAGTGATGGGGTGCTACGCCAGATGACCGGGCCCTCCACAGTCACCAGACCTGAACCCAATCGATTGGGTGAGCTGAACTGCAGAGTGAAGGCAAAAGGGCCAACAAGTGCTAAGCATCCTGGGAACTCCTTCAAGACTTTTGGGAAAGGGACCATTTCAGGTGACTACCTCTTGAAGCTCTTTAAAGGAGAATACCAAGAGTGTGCAAAGTAGTAATCAAAGCAAAAGGTGGCTACTTTGAAGAACCTAGAATATAAGACATATTTTCAGTTGTTTCACACATTTTTGTAAAGTATATAATTCCACATGTGTTGATTCATAGTTTTGATGCCTTCATTGTGAATCTACAATTTTTATAGTCATGAAAATACAGAAAACTGTTGGAATAAGAAGGTGTGTCCAAACTGTACTGTGTATGTATATATATATATGTATATATATATATATATATATATATATAAATATATATATATATATATATATACTCCAAACAAAGTCCACGGCACTCCAAAGTAGTGGATAAGAAAGATGTTTTATTCCTCCATGCCAATAAAGGGGCGACGTTTCAACCCCTCACGGGGCCTTTGTCAAGCAATGTTACAAGTGAGAAGCTCATATATTTAATATAGCATCCAATTAGTACAATAATGTCAGTCAATAATAATAAAATACCAGTGAAAAAACCATTTGTGACCAAGGGGCATTACATTATACAGTGATAAAAGAACCAACATCCACCTAAGTACATGTATTTCTTCAAAAAAGTACGATCTTTTATAGCATAATTAGAAAATACATAAAAACACATAACAGGGGAATCAGGGGGCGGAGAAAACAATCAACAGAACTTACATAGCAAGATATTGTATACGTGCTGAAGAAGCGAGATTACGCCGTTCACATCGATACATCGCGCATGACCGGAATTTTGTTACCGGATGCTGAGCACGCATCCATTATTAACGCAACTACACAAAACCTCAGTGCCTGGAGACGCTTAAAACAACACAGAAGCGCATGCGCGTCTCGAGCGCAGCGCCTGTGAATCTAGAGCGCCCAGCTAGATACGGCAAGTAAGAGACATAGGTTTATAGGGAGAGGGTACGGCGCATCATATCCAAATTAAAAAAGATGAGCACGATACAGAGTTGAAAGACTTTCTTATAGTTAAAACTCCGGTCACCCCTGTACTATATCTACTACCAAAAATTCCCCAAGTGCCGGGAAATAACCCTCCAGGATGCCAAATAGTATCAGGTAGGGGCTCCCTGTTTAATAACATTTCTATTTTCCTCGACAAAATCTTAAGACCATTTGCTACACAAGCAAAATCACATATACGGGGACCCCACCTGAATTTTTGTGTAAGAGTAAAGATTGTATATCCCTGATGGTGCAATTCTAGCATCATTCGATATCGTTAGCTTATATACATCTTATCAAACATAAAAGTGGATTTAAATCTGTGGAACAGCCTTATGCTTGGCTAGGTCTCTGATCCTGAGAAGGATTTCATTTTGACTCTTTTGAATACAGTTCTTACAAGTAATTATTTATGTTTCAGGAAAAATTTTCCCTACAACTTATGGGTACGGCCATGGGCACCCAAAGTTGCCCTTACATATGCCAATACTTTGTTTCAGCTTTTGAGGAAACGCTTTGTCTATGTATCCCACCATTTCCAAAAGTTCTGGAGTGGTGGCGGTACATAGACGACGTCTTCCTCATTTGGACAGGTTTCCTTAGATCAATTGGTTTTTATTTCATACATATTTGAATTCCCTAGATGAGGATTTACAGTTTACTCTGGTATAACTCAAATGAGTCGATACAGTTCTTAGATACTACGTAAAGATTGTTGATAATGGCCTTACTTCTATGTTGTTTTACTAAACAGACGGATAAAAAACATTACTACACTACACAACTTTCACCCTAAACCTATGGTTCGATCCTTACCCTATAGCCAGATGCTGAGGGTCAGGGGAATTGTGGATGATGAATGTAAACTTTGAGACTTTATTGATGGATATGGTTAAAAAATTCAGTGAGCGGGGATACCCTAACACATTGCTTAAAATTCACATGTTAATCGTGTTCGTGCTCTTGATAGGACCCAGACTCTTGTACCAGCAAAAAGTAAACGAACGGTATTTGTATCAACTTATAATGAGGAAGTCAGCCTAGTAATAAGATCTTTAGAAAGCATTGGTCTATTTTGAAACATTAGTTTTCCTGATGTATTGGAATTTCAAGTTCCACCCCTTTTTTCCTACCATAGACCTCCAAATCTTAGGGACAAGTTGTTAGATCTATGGTCCCGTCAAAAAAATTTGTACAACAATCATTGACAGGCAAAACCTAGAAAAGGGCAGTTTCCCATGTTTAAATTGTGTCCCAAATTTTTCTTTTATGCAGAGGGGCTCCGTTTTTAAACATCCAGGGACCTCTGAAGAATTTCAGAAAAAAATTATTTTTGTCTTGTTATTCAGAAAGGGTAATCTATGTGCTGTGGGGCCCATGTCACTACTTTATGTAGGGGAAACTAGATGTTTATTTACGTACTAGATTAAATAAACCATAGACATTCCATTAGGAAAAAAGATTGGATCTTCCAGTTCTCTAAACACTTTGCGGGATTTAGGTCATTCTGAGAGAGATTTAAGATTTATGGTTGTGGATCACATACCTCAGCCTGTAAGAGGTGGTGATCGAATTACCCTTTTAAAGAAACGTGAATTACAGTGGATTTTTAAGTTTAATTTGTTAAAACCGAATGGTCTGAACGTTGATTTTGCTATATCTAATAAGATGAGATAATATGATCAGCTGCTACAACAATATATGCTGTTCTTTGTTTTTTTGTTTTTTGTGTCTAATTTTTTCTTTTTATTTATTTTATTTTTTAGATTCAATGGACGGGGGAATTGTGGAGGCGGAGAATATGGATTTATAATTTTTTGTACAATTTTGATTTATTTTTGTTCATAATATACAGCTCATGACCGGGGTTACCTCAATATATCTTTCTGAACTAAGGTGTTGGAGAACACCATGTATAGTTAGGAAGTAGTTTTCCATGTCTGTTGAGTATCTTTTGGTAGATACCTCTTGGACTCTCTAGACTGGGTCATTTGTAACATTGCTTGACAAAGGCCCCGTGAGGGGGTTGAAACGTCGCACTTTATTGGCATGGAGGAATAAAACATCTTTCTTATCCACTACTTTGGAGTGCCGTGGACTTTCTTTGGAGTATATTTGAGGAGCCCCCTGGATCAGGATTTATACTGCTGTCACCATTTATCTTCAATAGAGAGGGGTGGTTCTTTTTTTAGTGTATTATATATATATATACACACACACACACATATATATATATATATATATATATATATATATATATACACACACCATATATATATATATATATATATATATAGTATATATATATATATATATATATATATCTCGCAGATTTGTTTATGGCTAATTTATGGTTTCTAAACATGGTCTACCAAAATGTTATTTTTATTTACTGCTGTTACTTGCAGTTTCCCCCATCGATAAACTCCTTCCATACAGTGGATCCAGAATTTTTAAAGGGGTTTTTCCATGAAGTATAATTTGATGTGGGAAGTTTGCAAATTAAATAATAAACATTTCCACTATTCATCATTATTAAAAATCCTGTAGCATTTTTGTTTTAGCTGCACCTTAGTGATCCATAGCGTATAGCCCGTCTTCAGGGGATATGAGAGCTTCACTTCATTTCTCCTCTCAGGCAGCTATCTCAGTCTCTTCTCTGCTTAGTCATCACACACACACCAATTCACTGCTGAGCGAGTGTTCAACTCCAGGTGCTGTCATTCTACTCCTGTCCTCTTTACTCCTTAATAGTGTTGAGCGATTTTTTATCGACAAAGTTGAAATCGGCAAGGTTTTTATGGTGATCGAAAATTTTCAGATCATGCGATAATTAACGTTAAAATCTGTGCATCATCTATTAAGAATCGCGCCATTTTCGGCGCTTCTTGTCATTTTGGCGGCAGCAAATCAGATTACAGAATAGAACAGGGTGAGATGTGTGTGCGACGTCATGACTGGGATGTGTATGGTTGCGATTGGCTGGAAAAAATCACATGACCTAGTTTTAACATAGTACAGCCCTTCCTGTTCAGCCTTAGTGTCTCTCAGCGTCTCATAGGAATAGGACGTGCGCTCTGCCTGTGGCCAAACAGCTCAGCGAAATTAGTCTATTTCTGCACAGAGAAACCTCTACTATTAGCTGTGATCCTTCCAATTTAGTTAGATTATGGATGTGAAGAGGTTATGTAGGTAGCTAGAGACTTTTAGTGCAGAAACTACCGCGGAAAGGTCATGGGGGAAGCGGGGGGGGGGGGGGCGCGCAGGCGAACACAGACAAGCTCTATATATAAAGAACACTGGATAAAGTTCACCAAGACGTATTGTAGACATTGCACAGCAATATAGTTATTGTTAAAAGTTTGCTATTGAAATATTTCCTGGATATTGGACAGCCTGAACTTATTTTGGATACACATCATTTCTAGTAACTGCAGGTCTCATTGTTAGGTGCAAAACTCCACTTTTATTATCAGTATACATTTCAGATAGGTGTTCATTTTCAATTTTACCCATTCCACCTGTGTTGATATATCCACCTTGCAGTTAAATTACAATCCAGCAATCTTGTAGTCAGCACAGGTTGTTTGTTGCCAAAAATACCGTGTATCATACGAAAACATAACAGATACGTGTTTTTTGGACATTAGACCAGTGGAAATCTGTGCTTTGGACTGATGAGCCCAAATTTGAGATCTTTGGTTCCAACCACCATGTCTTTGTGCGACGCAGAAAAGGTGAATAAATGGACTCTACATGCCTAGGTCCCACCGTGAAGCATGGAGGAGGAGGTGTGATGGTGTGGGGGTGCTTTGCTGGTGACACTGTTGGGGATTTATTCAAAATTGAAGGAACACTGAACCAGCATGGTTACCACAGCATCTTGCAGCGGCATGCTATTCCATCCGGTTTGCGTTTAGTTGGACCATCATTTATTTTTCAACAGGACAATGACCCCAAACACACCTCCAGACTGTGTAAGGGCTATTTGACCAAGAAGGAGAGTGATGGGGTGCTACGCCAGATGACCTGGCCTCCACAGTCACCAGACCTGAACCCAATCGATTGGGTTGAGCTGAACTGCAGAGTGAAGGCAAAAGGGCCAACAAGTGCTAAGCATCTCTGGGAACTCCTTCAAGACTGTTGGAAGACCATTTCAGGTGACTACCTCTTGAAGCTCATTAAGAGAATGCCAAGAGTGTGCAAAGTAGTAATCAAAGCAAAAGGTGGCTACTTTGAAGAACCTAGAATATAAGACATATTTTCAGTTGTTTCACACATTTTTGTAAAGTATATAATTCCACATGTGTTGATTCATAGTTTTGATGCCTTCATTGTGAATCTACAATTTTTATAGTCATGAAAATACAGAAAACTGTTGGAATAAGAAGGTGTGTCCAAACTGTACTGTGTATGTATATATATATATATATATATATATATATATATATATATATACTCCAAACAAAGTCCACGGCACTCCAAAGTAGTGGATAAGAAAGATGTTTTATTCCTCCATGCCAATAAAGTGCGACGTTTCAACCCCCTCACGGGGCCTTTGTCAAGCAATGTTACAAGTGAGAAGCTCATATATTTATATAGCATCCAATTAGTACAATAATGTCAGTCAATAATAATAAAATACAGTGAAAAACCATTTGTGACCAAGTGCATTACATTATACAGTGATAAAAGAACCACATCCACCTAAGTACATGTATTTCTTCAAAAAAGTACGATCATATATAGCATAATTAGAAAATACATAAAAAACACATAACAAGGGGAATCAGGGGGCGGAGAAAACAATCAACAGAACTTACATAGCAAGATATTGTATACGTGCTGAAGAAGCGAGATTACGCCGTTCACATCGATACATCGCGCATGACCGGAACTTGTTACCGGATGCTGAGCACGCATCCATATTAACGCAACTACACAAAACCTCAGTGCCTGGAGACGCTTAAAACACACAGAGCGCATGCGCGTCTCGAGGGGCAGCGCCTGTAAAATCTAGAGCGCCCAGCTAGATACGGCAAGTAAGAGACATAGGTTATAGGGAGAGGGTAAGCGGCGCATCATATCCTTAATTAAAAAGATAGAGCACTGATACAGAGTTGAAAGACTTTCTTATAGTTAAAACTCCGGTCACCCCTGTACTATATCTACTAACAAAAATTCACAAGTGCCTGGATAACCCTCCAGGATGCCAATAGTATCAGGTAGGGGCTCCCTGTTTAATAACATTTCTTTTTTTCCTCGACAAAATCTTAAGACCATTTGCTACACAAGCTAAATCACATATACAGGACACCACTGAATTTTTTGTGTAAGAGTAAAGATTTGTATATTTCCCCGATGGTGCAATTCTAGCATCATTCGATATCGTTAGCTTATATACATCTATCAAACATAAAAAATGGATTGAAATCTGTGGAACAAGCCTTATGCTTGGCTAGGTTCTTGATCCTGAGAAGGATTTCATTTTGACTCTTTTGAATACAGTTCTTACAAGTAATTATTTTATGTTTCAGGAAAAATTTTCCCTACAACTTATGGGTACGGCCATGGGCACCAATGTTGCCCTTACATATGCCAATATCTTTGTTTCAGCTTTTGAGGAACGCTTTGTCTATGTATCCCACCATTTCCAGAAAGTTCTGGAGTGGTGGCGGTACATAGATGACGTCTTCCCCATTTGGACAGGTTCCTTAGATCAATTGGTTTCATTTCATACATATTTGAATTCCATAGATGAGGATTTACAGTTTACTCTGGTTACTCAAATGAGTCGATACAGTTCTTAGATACTACTGTAAAGATTGTGATAATGGCCTTACTTCTATGTTGTATACTAAACAGACGGATAAAAATACATTACTACACTACACAAGCTTTCACCCTAAACCTATGGTTCGATCCTTACCCTATAGCCAGATGCTGAGGGTTTCAGGAGAATTGTGGATGATGAATGTAACTTTGAGACTTCATTGATGGATATGGTTAAAAAAATTCAGTGAGCGGGGATACCCTAACACATTGCTAAATTCACATGTTAATCGTGTTCGTGCTCTTGATAGGACCCAGACTCTTGTACCAGGCAAAAAGTAAACGAACGGTATTTGTATCAACTTATAATGAGGCAAGTCAGCCTAGTAATAAGATCTTTAGAAAGCATTGGTCTATTTTGAAACATAGTTTTCCTGATGTATTGGAATTTCAAGTTCCACCTCTTTTTTTTTACCATAGACCTCCAAATCTTAGGGACAATTAGTTAGATCTATGGTCCCGTCAAAAAAAATTTGTCCAACAATCCTTGACAGGCAATCCCAGAAAAGGGCAGTTTCCCATGTTTAAAATTGTGTCAATTGTTCTTTTATGGCAGAGGGGCTCCGTTTTTAAACATCCAGGGACCTCTGAAAAATTTTCCAGATAAAATTATTTTTGTCTTGTTATTCCCGAATGGGTAATCTTATGTGCTGTGGTGCCCATGTCATCTACTTTATGTAGGGGAAACTAGATGTGATTTACGTACTAGATTAAATAGCCTAGACATTTCCCTAGGAAGAAAAGATTGGATCTTCCAGTCTCTAAACACTTTGCGGATTTAGGTTCATTCTGAGAGAGATTTAAGATTTATGGTTGTGGAACACATACCTCAGCCTGTAAGAGGTGGTGATCGAATTTCCCTTTTAAAGAAACGTGAATTACAGTGGATTTTTAAATTTAATTTTGTTAAAACCCAATGGTCTGAACGTTGATTTTGCTATATCTAATAAGAGAGATAATATGATCAAACTGCTACAACAATATATGCTGTTTCTTTGTTTTTTTGTTTTTTGTGTCTAATTTTTTCTTTTTTTTTATTTTATTTTTTTGATTCAATGGGACGGGGAATTGTGGAGGCCGGGAGAAATATGGATTTATAATTTTTTGTACAATTTTGAAATTTTTTTTTTTTCATAATATACAGCTCATGACCGGGGTTACCTCAATATATCCCTTTCTGAACTAAGGGGTTGGAGAACACCATGTATAGTTAGGAAGTATTTTCCATGTCTGTTAGTATCTTTTGGGAGATACCCCTTGGACT
>JAODAL010025056.1:0-59387 GCA_025379985.1 Phyllomedusa bahiana
TATGATGTCAAAGTATGAAGTGGTCATAATAATGTGACTCAACTGTGTATCATTGCCTCTGTTTTAATCTTATAGGGAGTCTTTCTTAGGAAGCTTTATGTTTTTGTCAACACATTTTTTATCAATCATTTTCCCAAAATAAAAGATAACGTGCAAACAATACAAAGTAAAATAGAACAATTTGTGAAATGGTGAAATCACCGGAGACAGATATAACTACTTCAAGTATTTTGCAGGGACACAGTTCTCATGAGAAGTGAATGCAGGGTAATTTTTTTTTTTTTTTTTAAACTTCTTTTTATTCAAAACTGCAGTCAAGAAATACACATAACAGTAGGTACATATGCATAGAGTGATTCCAAAACAATACAATCATGTACAATTGCATACAGTAATTAACAGTCATATTTCCAAGTAATTGTATGTGATACATCAAGAGCTGATAACACGATTCCCTAGTGCAGTCTCTTCTTTTTTCCGTTTTCCAATTTTATAACATAAACTTTAACTTAAACTAAACAAATAACAAAGCGTCTCAGTACTCCGCATCTGTGTCTAAAAGACGGTTCCATAGATCAAACCATGCTGGAGGTCCTAGTAACCAGGTTCCGTTACTCCTCCCTAATCTAACCTTCATTGCTCTTGTCCGGACTCCCCCCCTCCCCGCAAAGGCCATCTCGGGTATCCACCCTTTCATTTAGTCTTCCGTCGTTTAGAAGTGTCTCAGTCTATGCGATCATCGACCGTCTCAAGTGGTACCAACCGCACCCGCCTATATAGACAGTTATTCGTCCGCTATCATTGAGGCCAAATATGTTATTAGTAATTCAGTCATTATCGACCCTCTCCTATCCTCGTCCCTCATTCTTTCAGTTAGTGGCTCTCTTCCCGCATTTTATTGATTTAACCCTTCAGGACCCGGGGTTTTTTTTTGTTTGTGACACGTTCGTTTTTCCCTCCTCGCCTTCTGAAAGCCATGACATTTTTATTTTTCCACCTACATAGACACATGAGGGCTTTTATTTTGCAGGACAAGATGTACTTTCTAATGGTGTTAGTCACTATACTATAGAATATACTGGGAAACCGCAAAAAAAATTCCAAGGGGAAAAATTGTGAAAAAAAACGTATTTTTGCCATGTTTCTGGGTGATTTGCTTTTACGGCGTTCAATCTTTGGTAAATATAATGTGTTATCTGTATTCTACAGGTTGTTACGCATCCGGCAATACCAAACATGTAGGGTTTCCTTTGTTTTGGTACCGTAAAAAAAATTCCAAACATTTTCTATTTTTTGACATTTGCGCCGCATCGCCAGTTTGTGCGACCAATAACATTTTTGTACTAACACCTACGGACGTAATTGAGGGTGCATTTTTTGCGGGCTGAAGTGTACTTTTTATCGCTCGCAGCTTGGAATGCATGAGACTTTTTTGATCATTTTTATTCCATTTTTTGAGTGACGTAAAATGACCAAAAAACGCAATTTTGGCGTTTGGAATTTTTTTTCTTCTACGGTGTTCTGCGTATGAGATAAATTATGTTATATTTTTATAGATCAGACTTTTATTATTTTAATGATTTTATTTGTAAAATGAGGAAAGGGGGGGTGATTTGAACTTTTAATACTTTTTTTTTTTTGTACTTTAAAACTTAAAGGGGTTGTCTCGCTACAATGATTGGGTTTTAATTAAAAGATCTTTAAAAAACAAGCAGCTTTGCAATATTGTTCATTACAAATGTCCTACTGTTTTTGGGAGTTAGCCCTTTTAGTATTACTACATCAGCTCTCAAGTTTCTATAGTAGCTGACCTGTTGCCTTATCTTACTGGCTGTCGGGTCTAAATGACTCATCCCTTTGAAGACAGGTCAGAGCAGAGAGCCCCTCCAGCACAGAATGCTTCTGTAGTGCAGGAGGGGGGAGGGAGGACTCGGGCCTCTGTGTCCCTGCTGCCTGGATTAACCCTGTGTGTGCCTGCTTCCTCCTGCTCTCTACACAGATAGATGTGACAGCAGTGACCCTGTCTGTTACTATAATCATGATATGTATTGGAACTTTTCACTATACTAATACTATACAGATCAGGCATGTAAATTTACTTTATGCTCTCCTGTATTGTGAGACATCCTGAGTATAGAAACACTTCCCTTGTTGTTGCTGGAGATGTGGAGACTTGTAAGTTTAAGCAGGGGATATAGGAACACATGCACCCCCTCTGCTCTATTAGCACACCACTTTCATTCCTCTCTACACTCATAGATCAGCCCTCTCCGTAACAGACCTAGGCAGGCACACACAGGGTGAACTCTGGCAGCAAAAACCCCCCCTCCCCCTTGCTGTACGGAGCGGGCCTGTGTGCTGAGGGAGGGGGGAAAGGGAGCAGAAGAGGCAGACCAAGAAGCACGCCCCTCAATTTCAACTATCAGGCTCTCTGACAGGCTGAAAGCTCGTAATGAGACAACACCTATAAATTTTTTTTTTTTTTTTTTTTACTGTAACATTTAGTCCCCCTATGGTGCTTGACCACTAGGGGGTGCGATTGTTAATACAACCTAATGCATTGCAAAGGCAATGCATTAGGGTGTACAAAGATGGCGGTTTCCCACCACCATGCCCGGTCGTCGGATAAGCGCAGCATAGCTGCGCCGGTGCCGATGACCGTACCGATCGGTGCGCGCCACCGATCGGCGTTCATTCAGACGGCCATCTTTGCCGCGGTGTCTGTATGGGGTAAACAGCGCCAGTGGCGGAGCCATCGCCGGCGTTTTTACTTGCCGGGTGTTTAGCGGCGATTTGCCGCTAACACCCGCCGGCTGTGTGGGGGGGACGCGGAGCGATCCCCCTGCAAAGCCCCTTAGCGGCCCTGGGACGTACTCATACGCCCAGGGTTGTGAAGGGGTTAAATACCATGACGTCATTCCAAAACATATACGTAAAGTCTGCCTCGCTTGGGGTGGGAAGTACTCTATGATTGGGCCCCAGAGCTGAAAAAATTTCCTCACCCTCTTTTCTTTGTGCTGCGCTGCTTCTATCCAATCCATCCGTAGCAGATATAAACATTTCTCCAAAAATTGTTTGGAGGTTGGACTAGTTGGCTGGAGCCATACCTGAAGTATGGCCTTTCTAGCTGCTGCGGCTAATATGTGCAATAAGTGAGACTCCGCCCGCGTGTACTTAGAAACCTCCGGCTCCCCGCATCCAAAAAGTGCCCATGCTGCAGAGCCCTCAAAGTTCTCTACAATAACTTCACGTATGCAATGCAGGGTAGTTTTACAAAGCAGATACGAACCTGTAAATTCGTTATTGAGTGTTAAAAGTACAGTGATGTCACCAATGTGAACAAGTATCAAATCAAATAGTATAAAAACTGTAAAACATCCATTATAGTTTATATCATTTAATGCTATTTCACACACTGATGAACATTTTATAGAATGTCATGATTCCAAACTTGGTTTGTTTAGTGCTTATGCTATTGAAAAAGTGGTTCTATCGATCAGAGGGGGCAACCGCAAACAAAAATTAAGAGACAGGGAGGGGTATTAGATTTTTTTTTTATCGATAACTATTTGGCCCAGGAGTTTAAATCAGAAAAGGAAGATCATGTTTCATTATTAACATTTTTCCCTAATTAGTTTTTGTTATTCCTTTTTTCCCTTCTTTTTTTTAGCCCCTTTTTAAAACGTTTTTGGGGAAAAATGTTTCCTTAAATTTCAGGTTTTTTTTGCAAGGGGCCTGGGACCTTTTTTTGGGGGATGGTTTAAACTGGAAGGGGAGGGGGTTGCCCCCTATTCATTTCTTTGGAGGAGTTGATGATAATACTCATTTTGAAGGCAGGACCTGTGTTATCATCTGAGTTGAAGTTATTTACTCCTCCCATGATTGATGTACAGAGGACGCCGCCCCTTTTGGGGCCCCCAATGGCCCCCGGCCCAAGAATTAAGGCAAGGGGTTGTTTTGTGGGTTTACTTTCCCCTTTTTATTTTTTGGGGGTGGTTTTTTAGGGGTGGAAAGGGGGTTTTTTCCCCCCTTGGCGAACCCCGGGGCCAAAAAAGGGGTTTTTTTTTTTCCCTTGGTAAGGGGGGTTTTTCCCTGAACCCAACCCCAAAGGCCCCCGGGATGTATAATACACATGCGTATTTTGATTGAGAATGATTTATGAACACTATATATGTTACAAGGTTAAAGAGTGCTTAAAGAGGTTTTCATTTTAGCTGAAAGCTCTTTTTTGGAAGAGCATCTAAGCACAAACAGCCATCGTCTACTCAGGGCTAAGCTTGCATTTTTTTACATTATTTTTACTATTTGGGGGCCACCCAAAAAAAATAAAAATTTTGAAAGAGGGGGGTAAGGGTTTCAGGGGAATTCTTTAAAAAAATGAACAATGCCCCGGTAGGGATCCGCTGGGCCACCGCAAGCGATGGTGTAAGCCTAACCCGGGGGGGAGTCCTTTAAAGAACCCGGGTTTTCACCCGAGCCCCCCGGAAAGCTGGGGGTGGACTTGCTGCCGGGGAACTACCGGTGTCCCAAATGGCGTGACTTTCTTGGGTGGGAGCCGGGCCCGACGAGGTTTCAGGGAAAAAAGAGACAAGGGGAATCGGGGCGGGAAGAGGGCAGGGCAGGGGGCAAAAGGTTTGTGGGGCAGGGGTACAGAGCGAATTGCGGTTTCACAGAAGTCGACAAAGAGCAATAGAAGCCCTTTTTCTGAAGGGCAGAAAACCCACTAAAGATCCGGCAAAAGGGGGGACCCGGAAGGGAAAAGGGGTTAAAAAAAGGGGCACCTTTCCCGGCCTTAAAACCCAAAAATAGGGACTGGGCCCCCTTTAAAAAACCCCAGAGCCGGCGCGCGCGGGGCCCCCCCGGGCCCCCCGCGGCCCCGGGCCCCGGTTTAGGAGGGCGGGAAGGGGCTCAGGGCGGGCAGGTAAGGGGGAAGGGGACCCACCCGCGGGGACGGGAGGGGGCCGCGGGAGGGCCGACGGGTGGGCAGCAAGGGGGGTGCCCGCAGCCGGGGGGGCTTTTCGGGGCCACCCGTGACAGTACCCCCCCCCCCCCTTTTGGCCCCCCTCTTTCCCGGTTCGGAGGAAGGGTCCCAAGACAGACCCGGGGGTCCAGGAGTTTTTTCTCCCTCAGGGTCCCAAGATCTCTCCTCTGGGCCGAAATCCCTTTCCCAATTTCCCCCAAAAATTGTCGTTTTAAACCCCAACTTTACCTCATTTGGCCAAAAATCTCTTTGGGCCCCAAAAAAGGGTTTGGGGGTAAAGGGTCAGGGGAGGGGGGGGACAAACCCTTTTTGGAAAAAAAGCGGTTTAACAAGGGCGGGCTTCAGGGGGGGAAAACTGAAAAAAAATTAGGGGTCCGCATGTTTGGGAGGGAGTCGGGGGCTTATTCGCCCACGGGGTTTAAAACGGGTCAGGATTTTAAAGGGGGCCCAGGGGGCGCGGGACCAAAACTTGTAAAATGGGGATTTTATAAAAATGGGAAATTGGGGGGACAGCCCCCCTTTTTCTCCAGGGGTAAAGGTTGGGGCGGGGCTTTCCCCTTTCTGCCGCCCGGGCCGTTCATACGGGGGGGCAGCCCTCCGCAGGGACTGACGGGGTTTTTGCTCCTCAATGCCAGAAAAGGTCTTGGGCCAGGATTCCCCAGAGGGAAACCTGGGGGGAGGGCAAGGGGGAAGGAAAGGGCGGGGGGCCGACCAAATACAATAAAAAAAGGGGGAAGGCCAGAGGACCCGAATCCCTGAATTGTATTAAAAATTTGGCCCAGGGTAATCGGACCATTTATCCTGGCGGCAAAAAAAAAGTGCCGTAAGTAACCTCCCAGATTTGGGTTACTCCCCTCAAACCCGGGCCTTTGATTGCGGGTTTTTAAGACGAAGAATCTAACTTTTACCCCAATCGGGGGAAAAGTGCGGGGCCAAACTTGGACAAAACCGCACCCCACGATCAAACGATTTTGGTTTCTTTTGGGGGGGAATTCTGGGGGAAGATTTTGGCTAAAGAACAGGGGGGCAAGACGAGGTGCGAAGGTTAACCCCGGGCCCTGGGGGGAAAAAGCGACATCTTCGAAAACCTATCCGTAATGACCCGATCCCCGGTGTTCCCGAAGGGAAGGAAGGTTTGGTGATGAATTTCCCTGCCACATGGACCCCCGGAACACTGGGCGTAGGCGGGGGGCCCCAGGGGAACCCCCAAAGGGCCCTTTGGGGGGGGCACCTTTTTTCCCGGGGGACAAGTAGCACAGGGATCCACAAAGTTCCCCTTAAAATCTTAGCCAGTCCTGGGGAAACCCGTAGAACCGAGAGATCAATGGAAAAATCTAAAGGGCCCCCGGGGTTTTCCGGGCCCAACCCAAGGGGGCCAGTGTCCCCAATTTTAGGATTTTTTTTGGCCGCTGATGGCCCAAAAGTAGGGTTGCCAGGGGGTATCAGCCAAAGGGGAACAATTTCTGCTGGGATCAGCGTTTTCCGGGGGAAAGAAGTTTTTGAGGGTGCGGGCCCTTTTCCGGTTTACGGTCGGATCCAGAGAGAGGGCTCCCGCCCTGATTTCTTCTGGGGTTTGGGCGAAAATTGGAATTTTCCCCCGGGGAAATCAAAATCTTTTAAAAAAAAAAAAAAAAACCCCGGCTTGCCGAGGGGTTTAGGGGCTGGGCCCCAATTGGGGGTTTAAAAAATGAAATTTTTGTGACATATAACCCCTCGAAAGGGTGGGCGAGCTCCCTCCAAAAGAGTCCCCCCACTCCCTTTAAGGCCATCTTTTATACCCAAACAAATTTTTCCGTCCCCAATTTCATAGGGTTTCCCCTCTCTCCCACAGAAAGGTTCCCCTTTGGGAAGAAGCCGCAGGTACGGTTTCTTTTCCCCCTTTGGGGGACCCTTTTTAGTAAAAGGGCGCTCCGGGCCCCCACCGAAAGGGACCACTTCCAGAGAGAAAAAGGGTTCTCAGGATCAGGGCCGGGCAGAATAGGGGCGGAAGCCCAAAGGCTGACTTTTTAAAACCCCAGAAGGCTCTTTCGGCCGCTGGGGCCAAAAATTTGGGGGTAGCCTTCTTTTGGTGAGAGCCACAATGGGGGAGGGCCCCCAGTGTTGGGAAATTGGGGGTAAAAAAAATGCCGAAAAAAATTGCAAAGCCCAAAAAAAACGTTTTAAAGGCTCGAAGTCCAACAGGTCTGGTTTTCAAGATTTGCAAAAGCTTTAGTGGGGGGCCATTTTCCAGGGCCCCTTTTGGGGCGGAAGGACGATTAACCGGGGAAAGGCCAAATGGGTTGGTGGAAAAAACCCCACTTCCTAACTTGGGTTTCAAGGGGGTTTTTGCGAAGGGGGTTTTCAGGAAACCCGTGAAACCCGTGAAAAATGGGGTCCCGGGGGTCAAGGGGGGAAAACCAAATGTCCCTCCAGTAACAACGATGGGCACAGAGTAGCAGGGCCCCCAAGGGTGTCGGGTTAGGAACTCCCGGGAAAACCCCCGGGGGGCATTTTCACAGACCCGAAAGGCATTTACTATTTTTCAAAATGGCCGTAAAAGGAAAATTGGGAAAGCCCGCTTGCCACTCATCCCCTCAAGGATCTGATGAATTTTATTTCCCCCGCAAATCCAAATTTTAGAAAGGGAAAATTGGCTCCCCGTAGACGGTCAAAGGGGTTCCGTAATTAGTGGAACGGGGACCCGGGTTTTTTTCGGTAAAAAAAAACTGGTTTAGGCCCCGTTTTCAATGCATGGCCCAAAAGAACCATCCTTCTTTTGTACAAGAAAAAAACCCCCCCCCCCGGGGGGTGAAACTTGCGTATAAAGGCCCTTTTTTCAGGGTTTTTCCCCATATAGTCCCCCCCCTGGCCTGATCTTTTGGTTGGGGCAACGGTTTAAAAACCCAACCCCCTGGAGGGCTTTTGGGCCCAAGGGAAAGGGGGTCCCAAAGGGACGTCATAGGGGCGGTAGGAGAAAGGGGATTCGCCTGTTTTCTCCGAAAAAAAAAAGTCCAATGGGCCCCCGGGAAATTCAGCGGGGAAGGGGCCAGGGAGGGACCTAAAAAACTTGAAGGGGGGAATGGGCCCGGGGACCGGTGGGAAAGAGAGACAGCGGGGTTCCCGTCCCGTCGGGGCCCCCCATTAGGAAACCTCCGGTTTTTTTCCGGAGGGGGGGGCAGGGGCGTAAACCCCGGAAACCAAAGATAGCGGAGGATGACCCAGGGGGGGAGTAGAAAGGGGTACTTCTCCTTATGTAAGGGCCCCCCCTGGGGAGACAACGGGGTTTTGGGCCGTACCGAAGGGCCCCCTAAGTAGCTCCCACTCACGGGGGAAATTTAACCCGGGGGTTCTTCAACGGGGCACCGGAAGGGGGAAACCCGGGGCACCCGGGTGGCATAAAAAGTTCCCGGGAGATCCAGAGTCCAAAAAAGGCGGGGACCCGAAAAGCGTTTCCCGGGACCCGAAAGAAACCTCAACCTCCATAGTAAGGGGTGGAGAGGGAAAATGTTTTACCCCAAGGGGTGCCTCTCCACATAAACCTAGGTGCGGGCGTTTCCCTGCCCCCTGGGCGAAGCGGGCAACCCTTGCGGAAGTGATCCGGGCTGGCACCCGTAAAAAGGGACAATTCTCTGCCCGGGCGGCACAACTCCCGTTCGGGAAAATGTGCCCGGGCCCCTTGCAATTTGGGGTTTTTCACTGGGAAAGGTTTGGAAACGGCACTTTTGGGGCTTTGGAAGACCGGGGGCCCGGGGAGCAAACGGTGGTCGGGGGGAGATCACGTTCCTGGCGTAGTTCCTCCCTTTTTCGCTCGGAAAAAAAACACGATCCGGGTGGCTTTGGTGGAAACCCGTTTGCTTAGAGAGGACGGGGTTTTTTCTGGCCGCCGGGGAGCGTCCTTTTAAATCTGCCGGACAGGCCCTTTTTAAAAGTGGAAAATAGGGCGGGGTCGGTTTCCCGGGCCCGCTCCGACCCAGGGCCGGGGAAAAAGAACTTTCGTATCCCCCCGACAGAGGGGTCACCCTGGCGGAAGGGTTTAGTAGACCCGGGTTTGGGTTCCAGGAAGCCCGTTTTCCGGCTCCCTTAAAAAACGCTGCGGAATCTGAAAGGAAAGCCTTTTAGGTCCGTTGTCACCGGATCGCCCGGTCCCCCGGGGAGGGGTGGCCCAAGCTAGAGCCTTCCCCGGGCAGCAAATGCCCCCGAAAGGGCCACCTTTAAAACTTCAGGGGGGAAATTGAACCCCCACCAACTAAACATCATCAGCAATGGGTAATTAAAAACCCCCGCAAATTGGGTTTGGGGGGGCCCCCCTTTAAACTTGTTTGGGAGTGGTTTGCGAGCCGAGAAGTTCCCCGGGGGGCTCGGAGGCTCGCCAGGGGGTGGTGTTTGGCGGCTGTTATTAACCAGGAGCTGCTGCATCAGGGGACAAAATGATTTTACTGCTGGGCTTTTTGCCTAGTTTTATGTGACGGGTGACCACTATCGCCGTGAGAAACCAAACACCGGGCAAGGTTTTCCTTGGGGGGTCCATTTCCCGGGTTTTACGTAACGAAGCTGGTATGGGTTCCCCCGGGACCCCGAAGCGATGGGGTAAGCCGTACCAGGGGGCCGGGGGTCTAAGTAGAACCCGGGGGTTTTACCAAACCCCGCCGCAAAGCTGGGATGGCTTCTGCGGCGGAGGAAAAAAACCAAGGGCCCTCCCAATGGGGAAATTGTTGTGGGGGCGCCAAGGGAGAGGGGATACGAAACGAGAGACGGGAGGCGAAAATGGGGACAGGCAAGAGGAAGGGCCCGGGGGCAAAAAGGGCCCTGGTCAGGGGTTTCAGGGGCAAGAGGGACGGTACACGGGAAAATCAAACAACGAGGGCCCCCAAATCTTTCTCTGAAGGCATTAAAAAGCACTAAAGATTTTCCCGGGAAAAAGGGGACCCGGGGAAAGGGGAAAAATTAAATAGGGTCACCTGCCAGCCCCTTAAAACCCAATAATGGCGTACTGGCCCTTTTAAATCCCAGAGACCGGCGCGGCGCGCGCCTAGGCGCGGCACGCGCGCGCCGGCGGTCAGGAGGACGGAAGGGACTCAGGAGCGCGGGAGTAAGGGGGAAGCCGGGACCCGACCCGCGGCACGGCAGGGACCGCGGGAGGCCGACGGGTGACAGCACGGGTGTGCCCGCAGCCCGGGCGGAGGGCTGCGGGACCACCCGTGACAGATAAATTACGTCTTGATAAAGTTCTAAAACCCCTGGCAGCTATGGAGGCATAAGTACAAGTTTTCCTAATGTTCCAGCGGGCATAGGAACCACTCAGTTGTCCTTTGATATATCACTGAGTATATTGGAAGGGAGTGGCCAATTCTCAGATTTTTTATCTGGATAACTGAGAAATAATAAATATCTTCAATTTCAATTTACCTATCACTGCCACACGAACACACAAAAATTTATAGTAGATTAAATTATAAGACTTTTCTCTAATACATGTCATTAACAAATTAAAGGATTTCCCTCTGAATAACAGGAAAACAGGTTTTAATTTCACTTTTTAAATCACTATGACTTTTTAAGTCATTACCTTGTAGGATTCCTTCTGTGGGAGATACCAACTGTGCAGGGGGAGCTGAGAGCATAGTTGCTTGTACATTGTTAATCTGAGTCTCTCACTATACATACACTGCAGGCACAGCAAACTGAGGACATAGTGTGACAACGGTTCACCTGTTATTTCAGCCTCCTCCTTGTAACGGGTTGGTGGATTCGCTGGACCACCGCAAGCGATGATAGTAGGCCAGCCAGGAACGAAGTCTAAGTAGCCCCCGGTATTCACCAGAGCCCGCCACAAAGCGGCTTGAGGCTACCAGGTCGCTACCCCTGACGTGACTTGCTTGCGATGGCGGCTGGGGTAATGCGTGGTACAGAATTGTAATCCAGAGACGTAGTCGGGGACAAGCAGGAGATCAGGACGGTCGGCAGAGGTTCGTGGTCAGAGACGGGCAGACGGTCAGGGCAGGCGGCAAACAGGCAAGGTCAGGATACGTAGCGGAATGGACTGGTACATGGATAATCAAACAGAACTCCAAACTCTCTCAAGACAAACTAACGCACACCAACGATCTGGCAGAGAGTGCAAGGGGCGTGTACAATATATAGGACCAGCGGCCGGCAATTGACAAATTACCGGCGCGCTGGCCCTTTAAATCCAGACCAGCCGTCGCGCGCCCTAAGCAGCAGGTACGCGTGCGGCAGCAGGCACAGGCAGAAACAGGAAGCACAGGAGCGTGGACGGATAAGTAGACTGGCACCGGAGCCTGGGCAACAGGGGCACGGTCGCGGACAGCCGCGGCACCCACGCTGGACCCCCTGCGGGCAGGGGGAGGCCGCGGGGGGTTACGGCACCCGCGCCAGACCCCATGTGGGCAGGGGGGCGACCGCGGGGGGTGACGGCACCCGCGCCAGCCCCAATGACAGTACCCCTCCTCCCCCTCTTTTTACGGAATTTGGAGAGGAGGTCAGACGACAGATTGGCCTCAGGTTCCCACAAATGCTCCTCCGGCCCGAATCCCTTCCAGTCAATAAGAAAGAACCGCTTCTCCCTCACTGTTTTCTCCGACAGCACTTCCTAGACCTCAGAGATGTTATCCGAGTTGGCCACAGGAGAAGGCGAAACAGATCCACGGAAGAAGCGGTTTCAGCACCACCGGTTTGAGGATGAAACAGGGAAAGGGCGTTCCAGATTCCAGAGTAGGAGGCAAGCGGAGCTTGTAGGACCCCGGGTTCATTTGCCGCAGAAAACAAAAGGGCCCAAATACTTAGGGCCTAACTTAAAAACTGGGCAGCTTGAAACTAATATATTTAGCGGACATCCAAACTCTATCACCCGGCTTAAATAGGGGCGGAGGTCTACGGTACCTGTCGGCCTGGACTTTGGTGCGAGCGGAGGCCCGTAGAAGGGCCGGTCGTATGACTTGCCAGAGTGCCTTGATGTCACGTACTTGGGCATCCACAGCAGGAATGTGACACGAGGTAGCCAGAGGGAGAGGCGGGCGGGGATGTAGCCCAAACACAACAAAAAAAGGGAGAGGCTCCAGCGGATTCCGAGTTAGGGAATTATACGAAAATTTCCGCCCGGAGGAGGTCAGACCGTTATCCTTGACGGGCGGATATAAAATGTTGTAGATAGGTACCTAAAACTTGGTTGACACTCTCTACCTGCCCGTTAGTTTGAGGGTGGTATGCAGACGATAAGTCTAGCTGAACCTGCAACTGACCACACAGAGCCCCATGAAATTTCAACACAAATTGGACCACCCTATCCAAGATGATATGCAATGGGAGCCCGTGTAGCCGAAAAATGTGGTGAAAGTGCTGCGCCAGTTGGGGGGCAGAAGGTAACCCGGGCAGAGGAACAAAGTGAGCCATCTTTGAGAATCTATCAGTCACCACCCAAGTGACTGTGTTTCCAGAAGAGGCCGGGAGGTCAGTAACAAAGTCCATGGCAACATGGGACCAAGGTCTTTCAGGGACCGGGAGAGGCTAAAGCAGCCCCGCGGGTCGGGAAAAGAGGGACTTTATTACGGTCACAGGAGGTACAAGCCAGGACAAAGTCTCTAATGTCTTAAGCAAGGGTGGGCCACCAATAGTAACGAGAGATTAATTGCAGGTAATTGTGGACTCCAGAATGACCAGCTGTTCGTGAGGAATGTCCCCACTTCAGGATTCGAGGCCGCATGGCAGGGTGCACGAACGTCTTCCCAGGAGGTAGATGTTGAAGATCCACGGGGGCCACCGTGAGGAGACGTTCTGGAGGAATAATGTGCTGCAGAGGCGGCTCTATGCCTACAGTGTCTGAGGATCTAGAGAGGGCGTCCGCCCCGACGTTCTTCTCAGCTGGCCGAAAGTGAAGGAGGAAATCAAAGTGGGTGAAAAAGAGTGACCACCTCGCTTGTTGAGGATTCAATCATTGAGCAGACTGGAGATAAAGGAGATTTTTGTGATCGGTGAAGATCTCGATGGGATGGCGAGCCCCCTCCAGTAAGTGCCGCCATTCTTCAAGGGCTAACTTTATGGCCAGTAGTTCTAGATCACCGATCATATAATTTCGTTCGGCTGGGGTAAAGGTCCTGGAAAAGAAGCCGCAAGTACGCAGTCTCCCAGAGGATGACTTCTAAAAGAGGACAGCGCCGGCACCTACTGAGGAGGCGTCCACTTCTAGGACAAACGGACGCTGCAGAGACAGAGCCGAAGCGAATGCTGCTTTAAGACGATCAAAGGCTTCTTGGGCTTCTGGAGGCCAGGATTTGGGGTTTGATATCTTCTTCGAGGCCACCCGCAGGGCCACGAGCGTGGAGAACTGCGGGACAAACTGTCTGTAATAGTTTGCGAACCCCAAAAAGCGCTGGATGGACGGGAGACCCACTGGTCAAGGTCACTGCTAGACCGCTGAAAGCTTAGAGGGATCCATCTGGAGACCTTGATCCAAGACGATGTACCCTAGGAAGGGCAACGATGTGCATTTAAACAAGCATTTCTCCAGTTTGGCATATAACTGGTGGCTACGGGGACGTCTGAGCACCTGGTGGACGTGGTGGCGGTGAGTCTCTAGATCCGGAGAGAAGATTAAAATGTCGTCTAGATAGACAATAACACAGATGTAGAGGAGATCGCGAAAGATCTCGTTGACGAAGTTCTGGAACACCGCCGGAGCGTTGCAGAGGCCAAATGGCATGACGAGATATTCCCAAAATGGCCATCGGGGATTAAAGGCAGTCTTCATTCGTCGCCTTCACGGATACGAATCAAGTTGTATGCTCCGCGTAGATCCAACTTGGAAAAAAAATTTGCGCTACGCAGGCGATCAAACAGCTCCGAGATCAGAGGCAGGGGGTATCGATTTTTTATGGTAATTTTATTGAGACCCCGATAGTCGATACAGGGCCGGAGAGTTCCATCTTTCTTTTCGACAAAGAAGAAACCGGCCCCGTAGGCGAAGAACACTTGCGGATAAAGCCTTTACGGAGGTCCTCCTGGACATATTCCGACATTGCCTTGGTCTCTGGGACAGAAAGAAGGTAGACTCTGCCCTGGGGAGGAGTACTACTGGGTTGCAGGTCAATAGGACAGTCGATCGGCCGGTGCGGAGGAAGATTTTCGGCCTGTCTTTCGGAAAAGACGTCGGCTAGATCCCGGTAAGGATGGGCAGACCGGGAGAGACTTCGTAGGCTTTTACAGAGGCGGGGAAAAGAGTGGACGGAGTACCGGAAGGCATCGCGAGTGGCACGTGGGGCCCCAATGGATAATCTCGTCCGTGTTCCAGTCTAGGGTCGGAGCATGCTCTCGCAACCAAGGGAGGCCCAGGAGAATTTCAGAAGAGGAGCGAGGCAGAACAAGAAGTTTCAGAGTCTCTTTGTGTAGGGCGCAAGGTGAGGGCGCAGTGTATAACCGAATAGCGTCCTTTAGGCATTCGCCACTGACGGAGGAGATGAACATGAGTTTCTGCAGAGGGGTCACCTGAAGACAAAATTTGGACACCAGCGCGTGGCTGACAAAATTTCCAGCGGACCCCAAATCAACAAAGGCGGTGGCTTGAAAGGTGCTGTCTGGCGAAATTCCACAGAGTACAGGAATGGTCAGACGGGGAGAGGTCGCATTGACACCTAGGGATGCCTCTCCTGCGAGCCCTAGGTACGAGAGTTTCCCATGCGCACCGGACAGTCCCCAATGAAGTGGCCACAGTAGAAGCACAGCTGCCTCTGGCGACGCTGTGAGTGTTCCTCCTGGGTCAAGTGGGCTCTCTCGACCTGCATGGGTTCATCCTCAGGAACCATTGGTGGAGGAAGTGGAGGTCGTTGGAAAACGGAAGCCAGATGAGGTAGCCAGCGTGGTTGGGCGACCTCCCGTTGGAGGCGGAGATCTTGTTGTCTTTCGGCAAACCGTATGTCAATTCAGGTGGCCAACCGAATCAGTTCGTCCAGAGTGGATTGCACGTCCCGACCAGCGAGCTCGTCTTTAATACACCAAGAAAGGCCTTGCCAGAAATTCGCCACCAAAGGCTAATTATTCCAGTCCAGCTCTGAGGCTAGGGTGCGGAACTCCACGGAGTACTGACCCACAGTAGAGTCGCCCTGACGGAGATGGAGCAGAGCTGCGGCAGAGGAGGAGGTGCGGCCAGGTTCCTCGAAGACGGTGCGGAACCCCTGGAGGAAGGTTTGTAGATTTGCCATCAACGGATCTCCTCGGTCCCATAGCGGAGTGGCCCAGGCCAAGGTTTCCCCCGATAGGTGGCTAATTATGAAGGCCACCTTAGCCCGCTCGGTAGGGAATTGATGCCGAAACATCTCAATGTGGATGGAGCATTGACTGATGAAGCCACGGCACTTCTTGGGGTCTCCATCATAGCGTGAGGGGAGCGGCAGATGCAGAGAAGCTCCCGGTGCGGAAGCAGGTAGAGCCATGGCTGCAGGAGCAACTGGTGCTGGCGTGGTGGCAGCAGCTGCAGGCAGAGGTAGACGGCCGCAAGGTTCTGCATCATGGCCACAAGCTGGTCAATACGCTGGCTCTGCTGGGAGACGGCCGTCGTGACGTCCCGGAGCTAAGGCAAAGGTACCCTGGCGTAATCCATGGCCAGACTGTACTGTAACGGGTTGGTGGATTCGCTGGACCACCGCAAGCGATGATAGTTAAGCCACGCCTGGGAGCAGAGTCTAAGAAGCCCCCGGTATTCACCAGAGCCCGCCGCAAAGCGGGATGGACTTGCTGCGGCGTGAGGCTACCAGGTCGCTACCCTTGACATGACTTGCTTGCGATGGCGGCCGGGGTAATGCGTGGTACAGAATCGTAATCCAGAGACGTAGTTGGGGACAGGCAGGAGATCAGGACGGGCGGCAGAGGTTCGTGGTCAGAGACGGGCAGACGGTCAGGGCAGGCGGCAAACTGCCAAGGTCAGGATATGTAGCGGAATGGACTGGTACATGGGTAATCAAACAGAACTCCAAACTCTCTCAAGACAAACTAACGCACACCAACGATCTGGCAGAGAGTGCAGGGGGCGTGTACAATACATAGGACCAGCGGCCGGCAATTGACAATTACCGGCACGCTGGCCCCTTAAATCCAGACCAGCCGTCGCGCGCGCGCCCTAAGCAGCGGGAACGCACGCGGCAGCCGGCACAGGCAGAAGCAGGAAGCACAGGAGCGTGGACCGGTAAGTAGACTGGCACCGGAGCCTGGGCAACAGGGGCACGGTCGCGGGCAGCCGCGGCACCCACACCGGACCCCCTGTGGGCAGGGGGGCGGCCGCAGGGGGCGTCGGTACCCCCGCCGGACCCAATGTGGGCAGGAGGTCGGCCGTGGGGGGCGAAGGCAACCCCGCTGGACCCCATGTGGGCAGGGGGGCGGCCGCGGGGGGCGAAGGCACCCGCGCCAGCCCCCATGATACTCCTCCATAGCACACAGGCAACTTTATTGCTGCTAGTGTACATAAGATTGCAGCCCCCTCTCATCCCTTTCACAATGGACCCTTCCAGCTCAGAACCAATTAGTTTCACAGAGCTGTCAACATATAGTGATCCATCATGCTATCAGGAGCACACTTAGCCCAACTTCAGTCCTGTTTTAAAGGCGCTTTTTTAAAAATTGAATTACAGGTGAGATACTTTGATTTTCCTAATAAAGCATATTTAAGTAAGTGTTTGTATTTTAGCCTCCTGTTACTTCTTGAGGTTTTTCTGGAGATGATTGCTACATTTTACAACTAATAAGATAACATTTATAGATAAAGGAATAGTTCTGGTCTGGTCAGAGCTGGAAAGCTCTGTATTAAAGGTCTGAAGTTCGCAGAGATCATCAGTGAATCAAATTTAAATTAATAGTAACCTAGATTTACCAATTCAGGATCATACTTTCATAGTTCCAACATTGAGGATGAAGGTCGCCCATATGGAGCTTCCATATATTTGTGAATGTTCACTGTAAGCCTATTATAACCTTCTTTTGCTGACATAGAAATGAAAAAGTAAAGGCCCCCTTAAAAATAACAGCTTGCTTGTAATTTAGAGAACCAAACTCTCCCTATCAGACAGTTTACAGTTTTGCAGACTGTCTGAAAAACTGGCCGCAAACGAGCACAACAGGGCTTTATGGAAAACCCATGTAGCAGTCCTCACTGCACGGGTTTTCCGTCCAGCGGTTTTTCAAACTGCCGGCCGCCCGAAAAACTTTCTACATGCACATTCTTCCGTCCAATTTTCGGATGGAATATGTGCAAGTCAATGTGAAGGGGGAGGGCTTTTCTCCACTCATCGCAGAGAAAAGCCGTTGCCCCCGTGGCCGTGGGGACGGCACTAGAACAGGACAAATTCCGGTCAGATAAACCGACCAGTATTTGTCCTCTGCCATGGGGACATGCCCTAAATCTGATATTAGCCCTAAGCAACTCTGTTGAGGAGATCAACCGCTGGTTTGCTCTCACAACATTAGGGCATCCACAATGGGTGAAGTACAGGGTTTGAGCCTGACTTGCCTTTTAAAGGTGTTCTGGCTTCTAGAAGTAGAGAAAAAGAGGAGATTTCATTCCCCTTATCAGTCCCAACCAACTCCTCTGACCCAGCACTGATGACTCCACTGTATTACTTCCTCTTCCCAAATATCCTGCTTAGACTTTTACCTCTCTCAATTCATTCTGCTATACTCTGAAAATGCCCTGTTGGGGACCCTGATAGGTAGTTACCCACATTTTGCTCTGTGGCACCTCTTTTGCTACCTGCATCTTCAGATAATTCCATGCTATGATGTGACAGAAAATACAAACTAAGACTAAGGCTTGAAGATATTTGTTACATGTTGCTAACACAGTCATCAGACTTACAAAAAACCTTATAAATAATTATAACATATACAACCACATAGGTATTGTTTTTTGTTCTTTTTTGGGCATTGTATAGTTGTATTATTTGGGTGCTGTAGGCAATAGTACTTGGGCACCATAGGGCAGCATATTTACATAGCCATTGCATAGGCATTGCATCGTGAAATTATTTATGCACTGTAAGGTAACATTATTTGGCATTTATATGACAGTTTTATTCACCATATAACAGTATTTTTCACTTACAATAGTACTGTCTCTTACTTGGGTTCATTACCCCTTATCTCTCAAAAAAGGTAATATTCCCCTCCAATAAAATGTAAACATATTGTCACATCAAGGGAGGTACAGTGAGCCCTAACTGGCTCCCAGCCCACTGTCCCTGCCTTTTTGACGAGCTGTATTACGTGCAGACCCAAACTGGGCGATGGTCCCTACACTAGTAAAGTGCTGGGCCGTAAGGTGAAAGGAATTGTCTGAAAGTCCAATTCAGCAACAGATCAGAAACACCAGGCCACAAATCGAAAGGCAATGAGAGAAACCAGGATTTTAGAAGCCAAAGGTCAGAAACAATGTCATGGAACAAGGTACCAAAACAGAAAACAAGCCGAGGTCAGGAAAACAAGCCGATGTCAGGTAAACGAAAATAGCAAGTTAACAAATACAGGTAAGAAAGGACAAGGCAGGAAATATTACAGCAGTCATATTCCAGGAAGTTTAAATAGAGTGCCAGGGCATCGCCACTGTTGCTGGTTGGTGCTGCCTCCTGGCCTTTCTTTTGGCCTGTGTGACTCACCCCCTGTCCAGAGTGGCTGGACGCCTGTCACTCCAGGAATCTCCAGCAGAGCTTCTTACTGGGTGTGGTCGCAAACCTGGATAATCATCAACTGCAGAGTGTTGCTCCCTGCAGGCTGGAAGCGAGTTCTGACAGTGCCTCCCTTTTAGGAGTGGACACTGGACCCTTCCCTGGTCTGGGTTTGCTGGGTGAGAATCATGGAATTCCTTGAGCAAGGACTCCGCATCAATGGATCTAGCCAGAACCCACGATCTCATCTCAGGACCATATCCCTTCCAGTAGATCAAATACTGCAGAGACCTGAACTTTGCGGGAGTCTAAGAATCCGGCGACTACACACTCTAACTCGCCCTCTATTCTAACTGGAGGCGGGTGTTTAGAGGGTGAAGTCTGGGACTGTATGCACCTTTTCAGGAGTGAACGATGAAAAACTTTATGAATCCACAGACAAGAGGGTAAATTTGAATGGTAGGCCACTGGATTAACCATCTCTTGAATAACATAAGGACCCACAAATCATGGAGCAAGTTTACTAGAGGAAACTTTTCAACGAAGATTTCAGGTGGACAACCATACCTTATCTCCAACAGCAAACCCTCTAGAACAACCACACTGTCACTTTTCAACAGGTACAGTAGGTACTGACACGTTGAACAGTGGGTATTGTGAATCCTCTGGGTCACTGCGAGCGTAGATGTAATAACTCGCGGTGATAGCTGACGCGTAGGACAAGGACACTAGGTAGCGATGACAGGTCACAGCAGGTGTAGCCATATACAAATAGCAAAGTCCAAGGCAAGTAACTAGCTTGGTACAGCGGCAGGAACAGCAGATACAACAGACTTGGTGCAGTGGTAGATAACAACAGGTAGCATACTGGTACAATGGCAGGAACAGCAGGAGTAGAAGCAGGTAACACAGGTGTTAACTGTAGCTAAAACAGCGGTTAACACAGGACCAAAAAAAAAAAACAGCAGCAGTGGTCAGGAGCTCAGATAGACATTAATGAACTGACAGATATTAGGCTACCAGGACGGCAGGAAACAGCAGGAGTAGATGTTCAGGTAACTCAGGTTTTAACTCAGGAAGAGCAGAAACCAGCAGCAGTGGTCAGGAACTCAGACGGACATTAATGGACTGACACTGGAGCAGAGGCAGGAAGTTCCTTTTATCCTGGAAGGTCATAGGACAGGTAATTGGTACAATGTCCCTTTAAATCCAGACCAGCAGGTGAGCGTCCCCCTATGGAGCATGTGCAGACACAGACAGGAAAACAGCCTGGTGAGTACTCAGAGACATGGGACACAGCGGGCACAGGGAAACAGAAAACAGGATACAAACAACCATGCCCGTGAGGATCGCGGCATGGAGCGTGGCAGTATCAAACAGGTACGGGGCCAGGGGCATAACAGAGAAATGGGCACGTCCAAGACAGGTGCCGTGGCGTGCACCGTGACAGACACAGTGTATCACTATTTTTTGGGGGGATGTTCTGGGCAGTAACCAAGTTCTTCTGACTGTGCACAGATTGTTATCAATAACATCCACCCCTCTGTGATCAGAATTAGCACTAGACAATGATGCATATCTTTGGTGAGGACCTTCATTACAGTAAAACGGTAAAATACCAGATGATCTACTATCCTGGTTTTTAATAGCGAAGTCTGTGAAAGGTAAGTATTTTACCCAGTTATTGCATTACCATTTGATTCACCATCTCTGTCTGCCCATTAGTCTCAGGCTGGGAGACAGAGGAGAAAGACAGCATGATACCCAGAGCCTTACAAATGGCTCTCCAGAATCTGGAAATTAACTGAACTCCTCTATCAGAAACAATATCCTCAGGTAACCCATGCAGTTTAACAATATGTTAAATAAAATGTTCTGCAAGTTTCCTTAATGGAACCAAATGCACATTTTACTGAAGCGTTCTACTACCATAAAAAAAACAGACTTTTCCTTAGATTTTGGAAGATCAGTCATAATATCCATGGAGATATTGGTCCACGGGTGCTGAGGTAGCGGTAGAGGACAAAGTTCGTCCATAGGACAAGTTCTGGGAGCCTTCGCCCGGGCACAGACCTCACAAGCTGCCACATAGGTCTCCAAATCTCAAGACAATGAAGGCCACCAGTAGTTGCAAGAAATTAATACATAATCAAGTAATACTCTTAGTAATCATAGCCGAAACTGAGTGGGGACAAAGACCTTCGAAGCTGAACAATTAGGGGGTATCATATCCTAGTGGAGTTTAATTTCAGTGGGGAAGTAGCTCACATAATATTCTCCTTAGGCAAGATGGGTACAAGATCCTCCCAAGGTGAGTGGCCGGCACAAAAGCTTCTAGATAACGCATCAACTTTAACATTCTTAGAACCTCGTCTGTATGTAACAATAAAGTTAACACAAGTAAAAAATTATGCCCAACGTGCCTGACATGTGTTCAACCTTTTAGTACATAATCTCCAAAAAATTGGGAATCTCGCAAGAGAACAAAGAGTGACTTTTGATCACTATATTTACTATTTTGCCATAGGCAAACTTAAACTCTTCAGTTCTCTATCTATTAAACACTAAAAACGTAACTTTTTTTTATTCTAACTTTAACCTTATACACACTATTTAAAAACCTGATCTTATCTATCATTTAACCTTTTGCTTTTGAAAGAGGGAATTACTCCCTTTCTATCATCAAGTCTGGTGGAACCCCCACCTATTAAAGGAGAGCCCTATATCTATAGCAAATTTACTGTTCAGTAAGGGATCCCAAGCCAATACTTGGGCAGCGTCCCTGCTCTCATAGACACAGAACAAATAAGGCCCCCTTGTGAGACCGTCTGCAGCAGGTGACACTTGTAGACAGAGGTGAGAGATCACAATTTAAAACGTCAGGCCTGACCTCGCCGACATGTTTCGCCAGCGAACCTGGCTTTATCAAGGTTAGAGGTCCGATCACTTGGGGTCTGAGTCACTCCTTTTTATTCATGTTGGGTAAACACCCATACGGGTTTGCTAAACCAATTAGCATCAGAGAACCCACATAAAGCCCTCCCCCTTCCGGCGGTGCACATCATAACATGTCCGCTAAAGCTGCCACCATGCTCTCATGAGCCAACAAACCTTCAGTCAAATTCGCCATCTCCATAACGGGCTTGCGCCCCATCTTACCGTACTGCCCGTGCCAATGCACTGCACCAACAAACACCTAGCCTGACTGTGATGGGCTTCCATCTCATTTCTTCTATTATTGCAACTGCGTGCCTCACCTAGACTGAACTAAGCAGACTGGGTATCACATTACCCCAGCACATTGCCATCTTTGTCAATTCCCATAAGCCCCCTCTCTTCAATATTAATATGCATATTCATTGGGAAATTATAAACTCCACTGTACAATAGACCACTGTAATATTATCTTCCCCATAAAGCACTTCTCCTATGTATGTAATATGCAGGCCCCATTAAATACATGTTCCACTGCGTTGTATAGTATTGTCTCAAGACTATTTTTCATAAATACTTCTCTTTCACATGTAATATTCATACTCATTTTAATAATACTTAGGCTCTATGGCTACCCCTTTCCCCTCCCCCCCACAGTCTGACCTCAAAAGGGTTCCCATTAAAGATTCTCTCCTACGGCTCAACAGTTTAGCCATTAATCACCATATCACAAGGGGAGCATGTAAGAACTCCAGTATCCTCAAACCCACCGCATCCAGCTGCATCCGCTTCGCCCAAGACACGCGCAAGCAGGAACAATAAATTCTCTACATACATGAGCACACACATGAATAGTCCCTTGCAAAAGCAATATACATGCATCCTAATTTGTTAAATAGAAACCGTGGCCTCAAGTGATGCATATCTGTCATCTTTACAGGACCCAGGGACAATGAGGAAAAACGTAGAGGCAAAAAGGGGGAGAGGAGAGGGGGGGGGGGAAGGGGCGCAAGGAAGATGGAAGGGAGGGGGGGGGAAACCAAAAAAAAAAAACCACATATATGACTCTTATGCTTCCAGAGTCATATATTCAACTGTGCTACTTAATCTTGACCGTACTTAATCACATATATCATGTTTCTTCAAAAATTATTATATAGGGAATCAGGATACTGGAGTTCTTAAATGCTCCCATTGTGATATGGTGGATTGAATGGCTAGCTGTGAGCCGTAGGAGAGAATCTTCAATGGGGAACTTGTGAGGTCAGACTGTGGGAGGGAGGAAGGGCTAGCCATAGAGCCTACAGTATTATTAAAATGAGTTTGAATATTACATGTGAAAGAGAAGTAGTTTATGAATATAGTCTTGAGACAATACTATACAATGCAGTGGAACATGTATTTAATGGGGCCTGCAGTCTATTGGACTGAATTATGCATATTACATACATAGGAGAAAAGCTTTATGGGAAGATAATATGGACAGTGGTCTATTGTACAGTGGAAATTTATTTTCCCAATGAATATGCATATTAGATTTGAAGAGAGGGGCTTATGGGAATTGACAAAAATGGCGTGGGGCTGTGTAATGTGATCCTAGGTCTGCTTTGTTCAGTCTAGGTGAGGCACGCAGTTGCAATAATATGAGAGAAGGAGATGGAAGCCCATCACAGTCAGGGCTGAGGTGTTTGTTGGTGCAGTGCATTGGCTCGGGGCAGTACGGTAAGATGGGGCGCAAGCCTGTTATGGAGGGTGGCGAATTTGACTGAAAGGTTGTTGGTCATGAGAGCATTTGGGGGCAGCTTTAGCAGGACATGTTATGAGTGTGCACGCGCGGAAGGGGGAGTGGGCTTATGTGGATTCTCTGATGGCTAATTGGGGGAGCACCTGTATGGGGTGTTTACCTAACAAAGATATAAAAGGAAGTGAGCTCAGACCACATGTGATCGGACCTCTAAGCCTTGATAAAGCCAGGTTAGTGGCGAAACATGTCGGCGAGGTCAGGCATGACGTTTTAATTGTGATCTCTACCCTCTGTCTACAAGTGTCACCTGTGCAGGACGGTCTCACAAGGGGGCCTTATTTGTTCTGTGTCTATGAGAGTAGGACGATGCCCAAGTTGTTGGCTTGGGATCCCTTGCTGAAGCTAGTTTCTTTGCTATAGATATAAGGCTCTCCTGTTTTAATTGGTGGGGTTCCCCCGACTTGATGATAGAAAGGGAGTTATTCCCCCTTTCAGAAAACAAAAAGGGTTAAATGTGAGGATAGAGATCAGGTTTTTAAATAGTGTGTATAGGGTTAAGAGTTAGATTAAAAAAAAGTTACGTTTTAGTGTTTAATAGATAGAGAACTGATAGAGTTTAAGTTTGCCTATGGCAAAATAGTAAATATAGCAACCTTTTAGTATTCTCGAAAAAGGTGAGGTTCTAATGATCAGTAAGGATCGTGCGTGACCTGGTGTTGGACACCTTCGAGGAAGTGGCCCCATTCCTCGAAGGCCCACTTGATGGCCATCAAGTCTCTGGATTTTTAAAGAAATGAAATAAATCTTTTCTACATTTTAGACCCAGGTGCTGGTTCACTAACATTTTGATGTTCCGATCCAATAATAAATAGTATACATTTCTCCTTATGTATTGATCCTATCAACATCTCAAGTTTAGGAGTACAATGTTAGATTGTGCCCTTAACCAGTGGAGCAGAATCAATAGCCATAACCTGCAGGGGATCGAATAGAGGCCTCCCAGGTAGTCCCAGGCATTGGCAAAATTAGAAGCAGACTAAGAATTCAAAAAAGCATTCCAAGAACCAGATATAGAAAGGTACAAGATTTTCACTGGGAGCAACAACTTTTTTGATACAACAGGAAATAACTTGTTTGCCCAGGTGACCTTCCTGCAAGTCACCTAGGAGATGGAGTTTTTTAGCCTGGTCTTCCTTTTGAGGCACTCCTGGATGAAGTGCCCATCCTTGCCACAATAGTAGCACAGTCCTTAGATGCTGCGAAAATTTCTATGGTCATTGGCAGAAGTTGTTGAAGAAGCTTCCTCCTGCATTGGCTCCTCAGGGGCTATCTCAGGGATGGCGGACACTGGGGTGGCAGTGGAGCGGACCAGCAGAGTGGAAATCTTTTCCTAACGTCTCTCGCTAAAACGTCTGTCAAAACGAACAGCCAAGGCCATCGCCTCATCTAAAGTACCTGGGGTAGTATAAGCCACCAACATGGTTAATCATTGTAATGATGACATAAGACAGTACTGTGATTTTTCAATAGGAACGAGCCCTGACAAAACACCTCGCTGTGGTGTCAAGCTTCAAAATCTTTTTGCCCGAACAAAAAATTATGTGTGTCTTCTGGACAGTCTGAGACCTAGAACTTTGGAAGATTTGTTTGTTTAAGAAGACTTTACCACTTTCTCGTTACTCTCCAATGAATTTTCTTTCACTATTAGAAATGCTGT
Source organism: Phyllomedusa bahiana (assembly GCA_025379985.1). Taxonomy (NCBI): domain Eukaryota; kingdom Metazoa; phylum Chordata; class Amphibia; order Anura; family Hylidae; genus Phyllomedusa; species Phyllomedusa bahiana. Next base: position 25,014 of record JAODAL010025056.1, read on the forward strand.
GCAGCATCTCCTTTCCTTGATCTTTCGGCTCTCCCTCTGTTGCCAGCTCTGCTCCAGCGTGCATGTGTGTTTGCCCTTGGTGATTTAAAAGGCCAGTGCTCACCACCCAGTGTTCTTATGTCCTATGTCATGCTGTCTGTGGTAACTTAAGGGCACTTCCACCTCATCTTGCTGATAGAGTATTGGTGTTCCACACAACATCTAGAGGGATTTCCTGTATTCTGTTCTCAGGTTTTAACCTTTGGCTTGTTCCTGACTATCCCATTTGTCTACTGCCAGCCCTGACTCTCTGCTTATGACCTGGCTATGTCTTCTTTCTTGTAAGCTTAAAGAAAACAATGTTGGCGCTCCATCTGCATGCTGTGACCAAGGACGCTACCAGCCTGAAACGCATTAGCAAGCGTGAATCCATTTTTTATGGAGTTTACTATTCTACATTCAAGTTTAGATACCTTATATACGGAGTGCGAACATAATTTTCTTTAAGCTTTCAAGTTTGCAACAGCTGAGAAGTCCACAGTCAGCATTGAGCACCAATGTAAAAAATGTATATCATATACTATGTCTTCTTTCTACTCCTCTGGTACCATGTCTGCTCATCACCTGTCACCGCTTGTGACCACATTGGGGTATCAACCGGGGCGTTCCCTATAGCGGAGACCTGATCCCTTGTATGAAGTGTTAAAGGGTGAAGACCAGGGGACTTCTTAGACTCCGCTCCTCTGCACTCCCAGCTGAACCTGTGTATCCACCATGTACTAATGACACCTATATAGTGAGATTTAGTGGATGCTGAGGTTCATTGAATACTGGCTGTAAATATCCTGGTTGAATCTTGCATTGCACAAATATATGCAAAATAGATGGTTTATATGAGATTCAGAATCCAACCTGTAATCGCATAGAGGTCACATTATGGAGGAAGTTATGGAAATGTGGATGCACATTGATGAAAAAAGAATTTCTTTTTGGATTTCATTTTTATCACACTTCATAAACTATCTCTACTTTATTTTAGAAAATGTAAAAAATGAAAGGTTATTTTTTCTGGCTGTAAAAATTTAATTCAAAATTACTTTACTAGTTAAATCTACACTTTTTATGAAAATTCTTGACACTAAATGAAATCTAAAAAAGCACCACACCTATGTTAACTTGCCTAAAACAATAGAAAAAAACTGAGGTTATAAGAATCTACTGAAGATGAAATATATTTAACTTTGTTTTATTTCTTTATAAGTAACTGATAAGCAGCAATTTAATGTGGAGGGTCTCAAGTGATCCCCCTTTAACAGAAGGCAATTGTTGACCAAACTAAGTTCAGTTTGTTTTTATTTATTATGTGTATACAATTTGAAGTTATACAATTCTTTAATATATAGCATCTCACAAAAGTAAGTACACCCCTCACATTTTTGTAGATTTTATATCTTTTCATGAGACAACACTGAAGATATGAAACTTTGATACAATATAAAGTAGTCAGTGTACAGCTCGTATAGTAGTGTAAATTTGGTGTGCCTTCAAAATAACTCAACATACAGACATCAATAATTAAACCACTGGCAACAAAAGTGAGTACACACCTAAGTTAATATGTACAAATTGTGCCCAATTTGTCATTTTCCCTCCATGTTGTTATGTGACTCATTAGTGTTACAAGGTCTCGGGTATGAATGGAGAGCAGGTGTGTTATATTATCGCTCTCACGCTCTCTCTTACTGATCACTAAAACTTCAACATGGCACCTCAGGGCAAGGAACTATCTGGGGATCTAAGAAAATAATTTTTGCTTTACATAAGATTGTTTAGTATATAAGAAGATTGCCAACTCCCTGAAACTGAGCTGCAGCATGGTGGCCAAGACAGGTTCCACTCAAAACAGGCCTTGCCACGGTCGACCAAAGAAGTTCAGTACACGTGCTCAGCGACATATTCAGAGATTGTCTTTTCAAAATAGACATATGAGTGCTGCCAATATTGCTACAGAGGTTACAAGCCTGTCAGTGCTCAGACCATACGCCACACACTGTATCAAATTGGTCTGCATGGCAGTCATCCCAGCAGGAAGCCTCTTTTAAAAAGGATGCACAAGAAAGTCCCCAACAATTTGCTGTAGACAAGTATACTAAGGACATGGATTACTGGGACCATGTTCTGTGGTTTGATGAGACCAAGATAAATGTATTTGGTTCAGATGGTGTCAAGCATGTGTGGTAGCAACCAGGTGAGGAGTATAAAGACAAGTGTGTCTTGTCTACAGTCAAGCATGGTGGTGGGAGTGTCATAGTTTGGTTCTACTCGAGTGCTGATGGCTGTGGGGAGCTACAGTTTATTGAGGGAACCATGAACGGCAACATATACTATGACATACTGAAGCAGAGCATGATCTTCTCCTTTCAGAAACTGGGCCGCAGGGCAGTGTTAAAACATGATAATGACCTCAAACATACCTCCAAAATGACCACTGCCTTGCTAAAGAAAATGAGAGTAAATGTGCTGGACTGGCCAAGCATGTCTCCATACCTAAAGCCTATTGAGCATCTGTGGGGCATCCTCAAATGGTGAAGGAGTGTCAGGTCTCTAACATCCACCAGCTCTGTCATCTCGTCATGGAGGAGTGGAAGAAGATTCCAGTGGCTGCAAACTGGGAAGCTCTAGTGACCGCCATGCTCAAGAGAGTAAAAGCAGTGCTGGAAAATAATGGTGGCCACACAAAATATTGACAATTTGGGCACAATATGTCCATTTTCACAGGGGTGTACTCACTTTTGTTGCCAGAAGTTTATAAATTGATGGGTTTGTGAGTTATTTCGAGGACACACCAAATTTACACTGTTATACAAGCTGTATACTGACTTCTTTACATTGTATCAAAGTGTCATACCTTCATTGTTATCCCATGAAAAGATATAATACAATTGTGAGAAACCAGACACCTAGGCAGACAGGGACAGAGAGTCAATGTGCCTTAGCGCTAAGTCCTCCAAGGATTACCCTTCCTACTTGTCGACCCAACCCTAAGCGGAAGGTGACAACTGGGAGACAATCCCTACGTAGGTAAGACAGACAAACACAAAAGCGGGAGGTCAGACATAGCAGGTCAAAGCCAGAGAGAGCCATGCAATACCAAATCATCAGGCAAAAGGAAGGTCAGGAGGAACAGCACAAGAATAAGAAACCAGCGAGACAGTAGAGAAAAGCACACCAGTTCAAGCCTAAATACGTAGACTATCACATGCAAGGTACCAGAGCCCAAGTAATCTATAAGTAGGATGTCAGAGTCCTGGTCCAGAGCGTTATTGGACTGACCCTCTGAAATCCAGCCACACCAAATATGTACTGAGTGGCAAAGGGACAGCCTAATCACCTGCAGCCCAGCACAAGGTCAGCAGCAGCAGATGGGTGTGGCAGGGAACCTGTCAATCATCGTCCAGCACCTACTGATCAAAGGCAGTGTTCAGACAGGATACAGAAAACATAGATTCAGAACAGCATCATGGCCAAAAGCGCGGTCTCTGCCGTAATTTATGGGCAGTGGACCGTGCTGAGGCATGACCAGGCATGGCCATAACAACAAGATTTACAAAAATGTGAATGGTGTCCTCACTTTGTGAGATATTGTACATTTATTACAAATTTGGCTCCTTTACCTCTTTTATATCAATGCAATAAACCTCTGTCTGGAGAAAAAGGAAGTACAGCCCATGATGCTGGCAATAGAAATGGCCCCCAGGAAATAACTGTATGGACTAAACAGTGATGTGACCCCTGGTATCCAGGTAACAACAGATTATTGAGAAGCCGAATTTCTCCAGTATTACCATCTCCAGCAGGGTCTGATCATGTGACCACCAGACAGATACTGTGACCCCTGGCATCCAGGTAACAATAGTATATGGAGGAGCAGAACTTCTCCAGTATAGTGGCGTAGCTACAGGGGTCGCAGAAGTCGCTCTTGCGACTGGGCCCCTGAGCCAGGGGGGCCCAGAGGCCCCCCTCGTCATACAGCTAGATTGTAGGGTGAGATAGACCCTGCTGAGAGCCAGCGCTGCGCAGTGGAGCTAGTGTGGCCGGCTGGCCGGCAAATGGCCCTTATAGCTCCACCCCCAAATCAGAGATGCCACGGCCTGAAAGCTGATTCCTGCACTCAACCTGGAGGGAGACAGAAGAGATAGAGCAGTGTGTGTTACATGCGGGTAAGCTGCTCTCCCGGATTTTTCACTTATTGATGTTTTTCACAGGGGAGCAGGTCATAGTGTAAATCAAATCTTCAAAATGTCGGGCGGCAGCTACAAGCCATGATTCAGTGACTGACTGATCCCGTACCGACTACAGAGCAGGGATCTCCAGTCACTAAATCACTGTGTGTAAACATCACACAGAGCTGCTGCTGCTCAGTAATAGCATGTTTAAATATTTAATAAAAATAATAAAAAAGAAAACACTGAACCACTATTTCCCTAATTAAAAGACAGTCTGTTAAAATATTAAAAAAGTTACACAAAATGAGTATCATCTGTAAGGGTATGATCCATACTTCAGAGCATAATTGTGCTGCAATATACCAGAAGTACGGCCCATAATTACAGTAAAATCATAGATCTTTGAGTGCTATGATTTTACAATGTATTCCCCTGGAAAGTCAAGCTGAATGGGTGGGGGGGGGGGGGGGTTTGGTAATGGAAAGTATGCGCTGTGAATTAACTCTAAGGGTATGTTCACATGGTGTTTTCCAATACATAATACCCTGTAGTTTTAAATAGGGCGTCTGCTGCATAAAACGGATCAAGAATTGACATGTCCGTTCTGTGATCAGATCCAACGCATCCGAAAGACAGGTGTAAAACACATCTCATCTGAACGCCAATGTGTGTTTTACATTGCTTTCAATGTACAATCACACTGAGCATTGATGAATATGTTTTGGGGTCCATTTTTCAGTACGAAAAACGAACCCGAAAACATATTCGGCACGCGCCATGTGATCACCCCCTAATGCTCCACTCTATAGAATTTCTGTGTTATTCAATTCACATGGTAGATTTTGCAAAAATAAATATATACATACAAACCCATGAAAGAATTACATTTTTCTATTCACCCAGCCACACAAAAAAATGGTTAAAAAGTAATCAAACACTGATATGTACCCCATAATAATATCAAAGAATACGCCAATTTATCCTACAACCAAAAAGCCCTCAGACCCCTCCATAAGTGATGGCTCCAAAATTAATGTGGCAAAAAACACAATTTTTTATTTGTTTTTAAAAGCATTTTTAAGAGGCAAATATGATTTATTCATGTGAGGCGATGCATGTAAAAAAAAAATATGTGACCTGTGAAAAGGGGATATACAATGCAAAATGGGCAGGCAGTTTCTTTTATTCAGTTGGTATATTTGAAGGGTTTGTCCCTTTGATACATACATCATGGTGCCCACCACTGCTGCTCCAGAGATACACTCCTCTTCACTTTCAGGTTCTCATCCCAACATACAGGACAGGTTCAAGTTCCAATGTAAGTGAATGGAGCATGAGCCTCTCCTGTGTGTCAGGTCAAGACATTGTAAGTGAAAAGGAGTGGATCCTGGGGACCTCCGGAACAACAGTTGGAGCACCAAGAAGGTCTCACTTTATTCTCCACAGCCTGGCGCTAATTCAAATTAATTTTCTTCAGCCAAACAACCCCTTTAAGTAGAAATTATTTTCTGTGGCACGCTACCGTGCAGCCATCCTTCACACCAAGAACCTGTTGTTAAAACATAGTGGTCAACAGCCATGAAGAACCCTTGTCTAGATGGAGGAGGGCCCAGGCTGAAATTTTGCACCAGGGCCCATGAGCCTTTAGCTACACCTCTGCTCCAGTAATACCACCTCCAGCAGTGTCTTATTATGTGACCCCTGGTATCCAGGTATCAGTAGTGTATGGAGGAGCAGAATCTCTCCAGTATTACTACCTACAACAGCATCTTATCATGTGACCACCCCCAGGTCAGGACCCTGGGGTCCAGGTAAATAGTGTATGGAGGAGCAGAACTTCTCCAGTATTACTACCTCAGCAGTTCTTATCATGTGACCACCACACAGGTCATGTGACCCTGGTAACCAGGTATCAGTAGATTATTGAGAAGCAGAACTTCTCCAGTATTACTACCTCCAGCAACATGCTATCATGTCTGTCAGTGTCTGTACAGAAGACGCTGCACATTCTTCTCTGTCTCATCTTTCTGGTTTTTTTTCACAGTTAACTTTATTAACAATGACACCACTGAGAGAGGCAGCAATACATACACATAGTAAAAAAGCTGCTGAAGTAACCATATTAATAATAATTATTTCACCATTATTCCTATACAGTCACCCTATAGACGTCATAACTAGCGATGAGCGATTATAATCGACAAAGTTGAAATCGGCACGATTTTTAGGTTGATCCTAAATTTCCGATCACGCGATATTTTAGGTGACAATCTGCAGATAATCTATTACTATCGCTTGACCTCATTTTGCATAGAACAGCGTTTCCTGTTCAGTATCAGTGTTTCAGTGTTTCTCACTAGAGCAAGACGTGTGCTACATCTCTCTCAATACAGCTCAGCTCAGAGACACAGTTCTTCTCTTTATTCATACAGACAACTATGCTTTTAGCAATGAACATTAGAATATAGGTAGATTAGAGAATTTCAGTTCTTAGTTAGTTAGACAGAGACTTTTAAAGAAGCATCTAGCGCTGTCAAGCCGCGCGGGGGTGGGGTGGGGTGGACGGACAGACAGACAGACAGACAGGCTGGCTTTGGAAAGGAGGGTGTATATTGTGCAGCCCAGACTCTGCTTTGAACCTGCATTGAAATGGCCTTTTTTTTACCACTTTTTGGCCAGCACACCTCGCACCTGAGGTGAAATTGTATCTTTTATTTTGTGCATCCCAGTTTTTTTCAAAGAGCCACCTTGTACTTAAATTTGTATACAGAAAAGTTCTAGTAACTGCTGGTGTATTTCATTGGTGCAAAAACCACCTTTTCTTATCCGTATAACTTTTAAATAGCAGTATTTCACTTTGGTGCAGACCAGTTTTGTCCAAAGAGCCACCTTGCACTTACATTAGGATACAGAAATTTTCTAGTAACTGTTGGTGTATTTCATTGGTGCAAAAACCACCTTTTCTTAACCGTATAACTTTTAAATAGCTGTATTTCACTTTGGTGCAGCCCAGTTTTGTTCAAAGAGCCAACTTTTACTTAAATTTGGATACAGAAATTTTCTAATAACTGCTGATGTATTTCATTGGTGCAAAAAACATCTTTTCTTATCCGTATAACTTTTAAATAGCTGTATTTCACTCTAGTGCTGCCCAGTTTTGTTCAAAGAACCACCTTGTACTTAAATTTGGATACAGAAATTATCTAGTAACTGCTGGTGTATTTCATTAGTGCAAAAACCACCTTTTCTTATCCGTATAACTTTTAAATACCTTCATACCACTTTGGTGCCGCCCAGTTTAGTACAAATACCCACCTTTTACTTACATTAGGATACAGAAATTTTCGAGTAACTGTTGGTGTATTTCATTGGTGCAAAAACCACCTTTTCTTATCCGTATAACTTTAAAATAGCTGTAAACGCCTATCAAAAATAAATTTTACCAATATAATTTAACAAACTTTATTGAAAAGTACAAGACAATTAATAAAATACAAGTAAAAAGATGACAATGGAACTACATAAAAAAGCGTAGCCTATTGCCTTCCATCTCAATGCACTAGGGTCAATCATGGGTATAGATAACTTTGTAGAGCAGTGTAAGCATATTATACAAACATCTATATATCATGAACATTTAGTAATAAATAATGAATACCTAACCTTAATGAAAGACGCTGTAAGCAGTAGAACCCCACTGGGTTGATGGATAGGGTATAGGATATGCTCGTAGTAAACTTGCAAAGAAGCACTTACTCTAAAGGTATAAAAGACGTTTCTTTATTATTTCAATCTTCGTGCATAAGGATAAAAATAGCGTAATACAGGCAATGGTAAAGGCTGACGCATTTCTGGCTAGATACTAAGCCCTTGTTCACAGCTGTATAAACCTATAAAAGACCGAACACCGCGCGTCCGCGGCTGTCTCCATTGGCCCAGAGTAAAGACGCCTGACAATACAGAGCGGCGTCCGGAAGTAAACACTGCGCAACTGTATTGTGTATACATCTAATTTACGTAATAAGTGAATCTTGTATAGAAATAAAAAAATAAGTGAATAATGAGTGCATAAAACCGTGCTCAATGTGCCCAAAGTGATAAAAAAGTGAACATGCAGTGTACAAAAAATCCATTTATTATATATATACAAAGTGATTATAATATGGCGTAATGCGAAGTTGTACTAATACAAGTACGTGCAATAAATAACTATGATATACTTCATTATGCCCAAAATTTTAAATCAATTTCTATATTATAATGATAATATCCCAGGTTTTTAAAATACAATATAGCTAACATCCACATGAATATTACAAAAATATTACAAAAATAACAATGGAATAAGAAGACCAAAAACAAAAACCAAGTTTTTAGTTAAAGGTTAAATGAATTTGATTGGAGTGATATCAGCGCTCATGAGTCAAGGTAACACCAACAAATGGCTTCTCGATATACTCCCGTCGGGTCGCATTACGCCATATTATAATCACTTTGTATAGATATAATAAATGGATTTTTTGTACACTGCATGTTCACTTTTTATAACTTTGGGCACATTGAGCACGGTTTTATGCACTCATTATTCACTTATTTTTTTATTTATTTATTTCTATACAAGATTCACTTATTACGTAAATTAGATGTATACACAATACACATATATAAGTCTTAGCACTGAATATCACTGTTTAGCTATCGTATACTCATTGCTTAGTTATACTGTCTATTCTATGGACCACAACGTATTTCATGTCCTTTCACGTATGCGCGGGTTTCCCGCGCGTGCGCGATTGTACATGGAGTTCATGTCTCCATTTTGGTTCAGGGCTTCCAATTCTATCTAGAGTGCATGCGTCAAGTCAGCGCAGTTGCGCAGTGTTTACTTCCGGACGCCGCTCTGTATTGTCAGGCGTCTTTACTCTGGGCCAATGGAGACAGCCGCGGACGCGCGGTGTTCGGTCTTTTATAGGTTTATATGAAGTAAGTAAGGCTTTATTGGCGCGAATTACTATCACTAGTTTGTAAATACAATACCTCCCCTTATTGGGTAGAACTTTTTTAGGGAGGCGGGACCTGGCTTTGGCTTTCTATATAATATGTCAGATCTAACATTATAAACATACCCCCGGACGAAGCGCACTGCGAAACGCGCGTTGGGGAGCATATCCTATACCCTATCCATCAACCCAGTGGGGTTCTACTGCTTACAGCGTCTTTCATTAAGGTTAGGTATTCATTATTTATTACTAAATGTTCATGATATATAGATGTTTGTATAATATGTTTACACTGCTCTACAAAGTTATCTATACCCATGATTGACCCTAGTGCATTGAGATGGAAGGCAATAGGCTATGCTATTTCATGTAGTTCCATTGTCATCTTTTAACTTGTATTTTATTAATTGTCTTGTACTTTTCAATAAAGTTTGTTAAATTATATTGGTAAAACGTATTTTTGATAGGCGTTTATCGATCTATATCCAAAGTTTTGCCCAGAATTATAGTAGATATAGCCCTGATTTTTGATAGGTGTTGTTTAAAATAGCTGTATTGCACTTTGGTGCGGCCCAGTTTTGTTCAAAGAGCCACCTTGTTCTTAAATTAGGATACAGAAAATTACTAGTAACTGTTCTTGTGTGTCATTGCTGCAAAAAATGCAATTTCCCATCCGTGTAACTTTTGAATAGTTTTATTGTGCCCGTTGAATCTCAGTTTGGTGCAGATTGCGCACTTGTATGATAGTTTGTTGAAAACTATCAATTCCTAGTCCTACTGGGCAGTTGTAAATCCCTGGGACTGAAGGAAGAACACTGTTGATTTTGTCTTACTGTTCTTCCACCAGACCACATTTCACAGGTATTCGCTAGAAACAATTTAGTTTCTAATCCTAGTTGGCTGTAGGAAATTAGAGGGATTTAAGAATAGCTGTGATTTGCCGTCTTTCAATAAGAGACTGTCAAAAACTCTTCCATATCTTTTTAAATTTTTATCTTTCTGAACATGGAGCGAAATGCAGGTGGTAAGCGAGCAAAGAGGGTGTAAAGGGCATGGAGGTAGAGGTACGAGAGAAGGTGCTCCTTCCAGCGCTTGCGACAACACGCAAGCCAGCGGATCGTCGGTTGCAGGACCATCAGGCCTGTCATCGCTGGGTCGGTGCCCTGTGAATCTCAGTAACGAACAACGTTGCCAATCTGTTCTTCAGTGGTTAATGCAACCTGCATCCAGCAGTTTTACCTCCTCATCCTAACAGTCACGGCCACACATGTCATCATCAGTATCATCAGCCTCCGTCCAACATGAAGCGTTGGCAGCCCAAATGTCACCTCGTGTACCTACTACTGTGGATAATCCATTTTCTGAAGACCTCTTTGATGACAAGATGCGGTTGGGGTCAGAAGTCATTTTCAAAGATCAAGAGGCCAAAGAGGATGATTTTGTTTGCTCTGACGCCCAATTGCTGATGTCATCAGAGGAGGAGAAGGAAGCCGCCACAAATCCCGAGCGGTCGGCAACGCCTGGCAGTGCCTGTTGCTTGTATCCCGCAGCTCCAGGATGTAGAATGTCAGGACGAGGAACTCACCTGTGTTGATGATGATGATGATGATGACGACATTGCGGATCTAACGTGGTCTTTTCAGCAGAATTTGCTTGCGAGCGCTTCATCACTGGACGAGGAGGAAGACGATGTGGTAGTGTCAGTTCGGGTCCTGTCTAAAAAAGGTAGAGGGCGGTCGCACAAGTCCGCTGAGATTATTTTGCCAGCCACAATCAGCGGAAACACTGCTCCTCGCTTTCCGCCGTTGAAAAGGTACAGGACCTCTCAAGCCTGGGCATTTTTCGAGCAAGCCTCTGATTCACATAGCGATGTCATATGCCGCCTTTGCCGTAAACGCTTCAGTAGAGGGAAGAATCTTAGGTGTTTAACCACCACCAACATGTCTAGTCACATGCAGCGAATGCATAAGTTGAAATGGAGGGAACTCTTATCCAAAAAAGGCCACACCGATGCCGGGCTTCCAACCACTGTCACACCCTCTGTCTCCCCCTCCGCCTCCTCCTCCTCCGCCACCACCAAGCGTTCCTCAGCTTCCCATGTCTCTTAGAGTCATGACCAAGGATCAGCTTCCGCTTCAGCCTCCACCGTCGCCCAAGTACCACCAGCAACACCAGAGACCAATCCTACCCCTGCTCCTTCCACCAGGTTGACCTGCACGCCGAACGGCGGCCAGTCTAGCAGCCAGCCTTCTGTCTCCCAGGTTTGGGAGCAGAAGAAACACTTTAACCCAAACCATCCTAAAGCCAAAGCCTGAATGTTGGCATTGCCAGGCTTTTGGCTTTGGAAATCTTGCCTTACCGTCTGGTGGACACAGATGGGTTCTGCCATGTCATGGCCCTTGCCTGCCCCCAATACCAGATGCCGAGCAGGCATTTCTTTTACAGAAAAGCCGTCCCTGCCCTGGCCAGCCACGTGTCGTCTAAAATTTCAACCGCGTTGTCTGCATCTGTGTCCGGCAAAGGCCATCTGACCACCGACACATGGACTAGTAAGCACGGCCAAGGCCCCTATTTTCTTTTGTGACAGCTCATGGGTTGAGCGGGGTGGAGGGTTTTTTGGTGGTAACGGTGGCTCTCAGGCTCGGTGCATGCTCTTCAAAACCGCAGGAATGGTTGACGTGGCAACACACTGGCATTCCACCCTCCACATGCTCCAGCGATTGTGGCAGCAGCGCAATGCCATTACGCAGTACGAAGTGACACATGGCCTGACAAGCAGCAGTGCGGACCTGGGGTGTTGACCCAAACGAGAGTGGAGGCAGGTGAAAGAGCTCTGCCCCCATCCTTGCCAGTTTTGAAGAAGCCACCAAAAGGTCAGTGCGGGACAATGCCCTTGTCAGATGAGCATTGTGGTGATCTAGTTCTGGAACGATCGTTGAACACTCTGAAACTTCGGGTTCCCACCAGCGACGGAGGAGGAGATGGACACAGATGCGGACAAAAGAGCCTTTCTCTCCGTCGAATCCAGAAGGCCCGACAGTTTCACAATTTATCGGTCTTCATTAGGCAGTGGTTCGGGGTCCAGGGCTAGTGCAAGCGGCGGCTCAGCTCTCCGGGTGCATCATTTGAGGCTGGGTGTTAAAAGCTGTGCCGGAGGAAGCAGAGGAGGAGGAGGAGGTATTCCTGGACACCAACGTTACCGATATCCCTGCCTTGGAAAGAGGTTGGCATGGATTTGAGGTGGAGGAGGAAGATGAGGAAGATCAGTTTGCTAGTGCCCCTCGATCAAGAGGCTTTGGAAACAAGGCTCCATCTCTCACATGAGTGCTTGGATGCTCCATTTCCTCCAACATGATCCTCCCATTAAGGCCATCAAAATGAACAATAGTTATTGGGTAGCCAAACTCCTCGATCCCGGGTACAAAGCAAAAATCAGCACTTTTCTTCCACGCACCCAAATAGAGAGTAAATGCAAAAAATTTTAAGCCCCTTGCTGATTGATCAACTGGAGACATCTGTTGCGTCTGCTTCACGTTCTTCAAATGTCACGGTGGAACAAATTCAGCAATGTGATAGCAGCAGAGTGCCAAGTAGCCGCAGTGGCAGCAGCAGCAGCAGCAGGCATTGTGGCAGAAGCCTAATGGGTGACCTCTGGCAATCTTTATTTACCACCTCACCAACGCATGTAATGCAGGGCACACATCGGACACACAGGGGACTGGCTTTAGATCATGGTCCGACTATCTGCGTCTCATAACCGATGTTTTTTGGATATGTTCCGGACCCAATCGACTTCTGGGTTTATCCAAAATGGATGAAGGGCCCCGAACTTGCTCGCCACGCCATTGAGGTGTGGTCCTCCCCAGCAGCCAGCGTCATATCTAAGCGGCATTCAGCACAGCTGGAGGATTTCATTACAGACAAACGCATCGGCTTTTCCACAGATAATGTTGATCATTTGACTTTCATCAGATGAATCAGCCCAGGGAAATCTCTGATGATGTTGTGGCCCCATTGCCGAGGTCACCTATTAGTTCTGGTCTATTTCCCACATTCCTCTTCAAACAGAAATGGTACTCTTGAAAAGGGTTTTTTAAAAATGATCATTTCTTACTGCAATTTTTATTCTCAGTTCCCAAAAGTCATTTTGCTGGTTTTGCGGTGAGAGACGTAAAAGACACCAATTGTACAAGGTTTCATGAAAAAACCGACTCACTTCATCTTTAAAATTTTTTTCGCACTGCCCAATGGTTTTGGGGTCATGGTGGCTGTGAGATACAGCTATAATCCGGGTCCTTTGGAACAGAAATGGGGCTTCTAAGTGTCATTTCTCCCACACAATTTTTAACCGTGGCGGACAAGTCATTTTTATAATTTTTGGGTCATGGCTGTGAAATGCAGCTACACTACAGGTCCCATTATAAAAATGTGGTTTCTAACGAGACATTTGTTCTTCACAATTGTCAAGGAGTGGCCAAAGGGTCATGTTTTGAATTTTTGGGGGCATGTTGCTGTGAAATACACCCTATACTACAGGTCCTATTCAAAAAATGTGGTTTCTAACAGACATTTTTCCTTACAATTGTCAAAAGTGGCTCAAGGGTGATGTTTTGAAATTTATGGGGCATGGTGCTGTCAAAAACAGGAATAGGTAGGACACTGTTAATGGACACATATTGCAAAAATGACTTGTTTTTGCAAGATCTTTAACATAGCTAGCAATCCCTGTAGTGAGACAACCCTTTTAATAGGATTCCATCCTATTTTAACAATGTGTTTTCTTGAATTAAACTACTAAGAAAATTGCATGTATAAAATATCTGATACAAATATTCCTCTGAATTGTACATGGGAGGTACAGGAAGACTTGAACAGATGTAGGTTATTCAGAGGACATAATGTATGGAGCACATTCGCCACCCCAAGAACAGAGAAAATTTCCTCCAACACGTTGAGTAAAACGAGAAAAAAAAATGCCAAGAAAAAGGCACCTGGGTGAACAGGAGCGTCAACCACCAGCATTTCCAAGTGAAGCTCAATTGGGTCCGCACTCATACGAGGGCAAGCACTCTCGTAGAGGCCCGAAATTTCTCAAGCGCTACCAGGTCTTGACTGTGTACTGAGGAAGGCTGGATGGTTTTAGTCACACTTCCGCTTCCGCACTCTGCTTCTCAACGACTGTTTTCGTTGCTGCGTCATAAGGGAATTTTTGCCGTGTTAATGGATGACGGACGCCAGCCTGGGCTCTCACCGCACCCACTGTAACTTGGGCTCTGCTAGCTGAATCTGCGTGTTAATAGATGAGGAACACCAGCCCTGGCTCTCACCTCACCCACTGTAACTTGGGCCCTGCTAGCTGAACCTGCGTGTTAATAGATGACGGACGCCCGCCCTTGCTTCACCACACCCACTTTAAGTCCGGCTCTGCCAGCTGAACCTGCGTGATCCACGTTTACAAGCCTCAAACCCCCCTTGATCAGTAAATTTTCGTCCAACCCCCCTTGACAGTAGAATGAAGGATTTCAGACAGGCCTCGTTGACCTACTGGGGACATCTGTTTGTTTGCTTCACATTCTAAATTTCAGGTGGAACAATGTCACCCGTAGAATGGCAAGTAGCTCTAGCAGCAGCAGTATTGGAAAACGAGTTTTTTTTAATATAGTTTATTTTTATTTGCGAAAAATTTTTGCTGATGGTCCATAAGGGCACCTGTGCGGGTTTTTGGGTCATGCTGCGTTACAGGATATTTATAGTCAATGTCCATTTCACTAAAATACTGCTTCAAAGACTAATTTCTTCCGGCATGCAGGTTTGAGGGTCATGCAGCGGTCTAGGACAGTTATAGTCAATGTCCAGTTCAACTAAAATGGTGGTTGAAAGACTCCTTTTTCCGGCACTTTTTTAATCTGGGGGTCATGCAGGTTTGGGGCTCATGCTGTGCCCCGGACAGGTATAGTCAATGTCCAGTTCAACTAAAATGGTGGTTCAAAGACTCCTTTTTCCGGCACTTTTTAATTTGTGGGTCAGACAGGTTTAATGGTCATACTGCGGTCCAGGCAGGTTTAAGTCAATGTCCATTCAACTAAAATTTGAAAGACTCCTTTTTTTCCCGGGACTTTTTTAATCTGTGGGTCATGCAGCTTTAAGGGGCATGCTGCGGTACAGGACAGGATAGTAAATGTCCAGTTTTAAGTAAAATGATGGTTCAAATAATACTGCCCTTTTGGCACTTTTTAATTTGTGGGTCATGCAGGTTTAAGGGTCAGGCTGTGGTAGAAGACAGGGATAGTGAATAGTCTGGGACTTTTTTTCTGTGACTCTTGTTGCCTAATTGTGTTGCCTAAGATGTAGCACGTATCCATTTGACTGTTGTGGATGTCAAATTTTCCCGCTCTTTCCCCGCCCTGTTTGGGTGTAAGAATGAAGGTGTTGTTTTCCTCTCCCATAGACTTTAATGGTCATCGGCGATAATCTATTATCGACTATCGGAAATCGTCATGATAATTGCCATTATCGACTATCGAATCGATAACGATAGTTGACACAATCGCTCATCACTAGTCATAACTCTTTTGCCTTAGACTTTCCAATAGACATCATATAACTGCCAGGAGGTTATATGACTGAGATGTTTACACCATACAGTGACTCCATCTAAGCCATTACTGTGGACTGGAATCTGGGCTATAACATTGTTATATCAGAGTTATAGGAGCAGATTTTTTTTAGTATACCTATATAAGGAAATTATTTGATTTCCAATTATATGCTTAATAAATAAAAAATATAAAAAAATCCCTTTAATGGTTACAGGCACTGTACCATTAATGGCTGCCTGAATTAACAACCCCCTGGAGCATGTATAATGAAGACTGGGTGAACTGGTAGAGGTCAGAAGTCTAACCAAAATGAAGTTTTCGCTTTTGAGTTGGAGACGGCATACAGGCATGAATCCACATACTTGGAGTTTAGAAATTAATCTGTGAACATATGCTTTTGTTGATAGTTGCCGGCCAAATTCCTTTAATTGTTTTACTTTCGCTAACACATCCCTCCCTAATTCTTGGCTTAGGTTTCCCTGCTCGCACCCACCTATACTCTCCCAAAAAAACTTTTCCCTCTTTGAACCTCTTAATGCTCCCTTAAAAACAGAGTTTGCCAGGAATGTAAAGATATTCATCTTCTGCTGGTATTCAGAATGGGAGGAACCCACATTCCAGTACAGACTGTCCTACGGTTATTCTGTAATACCCTTCTGCTTCTTTAAAACATTCCCATCATGTAATCATATATATTTTACTGACACCAGCGGATGAAGTAATACACAGGAATGACTGGCAATAGGGTTAACTGGACAGTGCACACTGGGATCCATGTAGGCAAAGTGATGTAGAACATTTCACCTAGACTAATGACAAAAGACCCAGGACCACCCTCCTCCCCCCGCGTCCATTAAAATTGAACACTACCAATCGATGTGCAGCAAATGGTGAAGTATTTCAGGCCACAAGGTTTTGTTAACCATTTCATGACTAGTCCTGAAAAGACATTAAAGGGGTTTTTACCTCAAAGAAAAATCCTCTTTGGCAGCTGGTTCGCTAAAAGTGAATAAGGAGAAGGCCACACTCGAGAAGTTCTCTCCCATTTATGTCTATGGGGGCTTTAATCAGCTATGTTCTGCCATAGAAAAGAACGTGGAAAACTGTGCAAGCGCAGTCCTCTCCCTGTTCTCTGAGGTCGGCTTGTAGCAAACTATGAGCCAACCTTCCTAAGGGATTTTGCTTCATGGCAAAACCACTTTAATGACCAACAACATTTTTCAGTTTTTGCCTCCCAGCAGTCAAATTTTCTTTTCAGTGACCTGGTTGTATACGGTCTTGTTTTATTTGACAGAAGTTTTTTTTAGTGAAGTTCGGAGGTACATTACTGTGTAATTTATGTGATTAAAAATGTTTCTCAGCAATTTTTTTTGACAATTTTTTTATATTGTTGCGCTTCAGATTCAGGTCAAATATCAAATTTGACCCAAATTTCAGCGATTCAGGGTCAGTCAGAATCAAATTTTGTTAAAATTGCGCTTAAAAGTAGTGTAGAGTGTGCATGAATCTATGAACCTGTTCTACTGTGGGTCATAAATCAGGCGCATTCTAGCACAAGAGCCACGCTTCATGCTCCAGCAGCAATACACCTGGATTTGCCGTACTTAACACATAAATGTGTAACATCGTACGGTTGTAGTGCGACACGCCTCCAGCACACCCCCGGTGCCCACCCTGTAATGCGCTTGATATTGGAGTGCACATTGTTTAAAAATATAGCAAACGGGGCTGCGGCAGACCCACTATACCTCACTCCAACCTTTACTCTAGGGAATATCAGGGGCACATCTGGGAAAAATCTGGGGAACTCCAAGATTAGCATTAGGGTTATGCTTTGGGTTAGATTTGCACCTAAAAGATTTGCACCTAAAAGAATAAATCCATGCGATGAGGCCGTCACTTTTGGCTGCACCATTCAACAGTGACATGTCTATGAGAATTCATTCGATAACACACTTATTTTATCTCACATGCCTAGAGGTGTTGCTGTTAATGTATCGTTAGCCATGCCTTTTAAGAGTAGTGAGGCTAAGGGTATGTTCACACGGCGTAATTACGGTAATCCATAGTTCTTATAGAGAACTATGGATTACGCCTCCTCTCCCCACTCGCACAATACGATCGTATTGTACGTGCGGGGAGATGAGTGACATGCCAATATACGCACCGCGAGTAATGAATGTCAATGGTGCTGGCGGGCTACTGCACCCCCCCCCCCCGGCGCCATGGGAGTACGCACGTGTCAGCACGAGCACCCGAAAGACACAATGTAGTACATCATGTGAACATACCCTAAGACTAAATTTGTCATAGCGTGCGACACTTTTTGCCACGATGTGGCACATTTATCAATGCTATCAGACACTTACGTACATACAGTAAGCATACACTCTACACCGTCAGAGCACTGCATACGACAGTGTAGACAACAACAGGTTTCATACATCGGGGCCAGTGTTTGACTGGGATGTCTAGGGCCCATAGGTGGAGCTGACTCTAGGGCCCACCAGTTGAGCTGTTTCTGGGCCCTCTGGTGGAGTTTATTTTAGGGGCCCATCCTACAGCTACTGTAAATTACTCTATACTTTGCCCCTTGCTTTTTGCCTCTCTTTTTCTGCTTTTTTGCCTCTTTTGAGGATGTATATGCAGATAAAAAAGAACTGCAGGTCTACCATTCTCAGGGGCCCACCAGGGGTTTCCTCTATTCCCCTGTGGGGCGCTTGTCCAATGCCCTATTGGACACAATTAGATTGATTAGCTTCCTATAAAATTGGCAGCGGCGTAGCAAGGGGGAGGGCAGAGGGAACAGTCACCTCCCCTGGAGGACTCTCTTGGGGACTTTACATGTATGAGGGCACAGATGGTGCAAGCTCATTGGCTGTGTCTGCACCCTCTGGAGCCAGGAGTCGGCTATAATGTAGAGCCAGGCTTCCACTGGCATCTTGGTGGTTGACAGAAGAATGGGACTCCCTCTATCACCCATGGGCATCCCTGCAACAGGCGATAAACAATGGCTTTGAGGGTCTGCTATGTTAAACAATAGCTATTGCAGTTCATAAAAATCTGCTGGGAACACATATTTAGTTGATTTTATCTGTGGTAATGAAAGGTTGTGTTCACTTCTATGCCATAATCAACAATCTTAGATGAATTGTGGTCTCTCCTAGGTTTAATCTACGCTTAATGTAACCAAACGCATTTTTTCAATTTTTATAGAACAACGTATAACTAGTATTGTGTTCACATTACTAAAACGGGTCATAGATTGTATGATATTGTGTATACGAGTGAATAGAGGAACTCGTTGGGAGTTGGTTGACGAAAATCTGGTTATCATTTGGGTGGTTAGTGTGCCCATACGGTTGGTCGTGGTTGCAATCTAGGGTTGATGAGGTTGTGGATTACGGGGAGGGTGTGTTTTATATGTTTGAGAAGGCGGGGGTGGCGAGTGGAACTCATGCTGCCCAATAATGTGAGTCTGAACTAAAACGGCAGATGTATCGTTCTAACTGGTACAAAGCGCTATTTTATTCCCACAATAGTGACCGTCCAGAATATAATTTTTTAATGATATTATCTGCGTTTATAGCTCTGCCATTGGAATGTTGAGAGGTAACAGTTGTGTACCCAAGTCGGTGTTTTTTCTTTCTTTGTGTTTCTAAAAGATTTGAAGATTATAAAAAACGTATCTATTGAACACAATTCTTTGGTGATGGATGCGAGCTTTGTGAACCCGTCGGTATTTTACTTCACGTACCTCTATAGGTCACTATTAATATTTTTAGTTTCGGCCGGTTGTCGCCGCACTAGATGGCTATCAGGATCACTTGCAGATTGTATAATAGGTGGGGAAGCAGGCCGGACTAGAGCGCTATCGGGGAATTTGTGAATTCGGGTCAGGGGGGATGGTTTAATTAGGGGACGGGGTGTATGGGGATACAGGGGGGAGTTACCCCCCAGGGTCGTTGGACTAGTGTATTGGTATGTGTTGGGTGTTGTTGGGGGGGTGGGGCCACCGTGGTGGGTTGGCAGTGTGGTGGAGGTGGATAATGCATCTGGCATGGGGTTATTTTGTAGAGTAGTTTGCGATATTTTTTTTGCGCTGAGGGGGTTTATCCTTAATTTTGACTGCTTACTTTTTCTTTTGTATCTAATTTGGTGTTAGTTTTCAAGGAGCGGGATAGGGGTTTTGCAGGGGGAAGTGTGGAAGTTGGGGATAGGGGTGTTATTGCGTAGGTGGTTTCGGAGTACCAGAGCGAGCTTAAGTATTATTTTTGGGCTCTAGAACGATGGGGTGTTGATTGGGGACCTTCGTATCTACGGGTTGCTAGTTGGGTGGGGGAGTGGTTACTTTTTGGGTTGGGACGTAGGTTTATGGCAGTTTTTGTTTCAAGGTGGTTCTTGGGTATCCGTGATATGGGTGTGTGAGCTAATGTGGGGGTTTTGATTGGATGGATGGGGAGTGTGGGGTGGGGGGTATGGGGTAAGCGGCATGGCTTTTATGTGGCGCGGGGTGTTAGGGGGGTTTGTTCTTTTAGTTTTGTAAAGATACTTGTAAGTATTCGGGCAGGGTCTGGACATGTGGGAGTTTGGCATTAATGGGGAAGTATGCTCTGGACTAGCTGATTTGGAGCACTGGTTGTTCTCTCGTGTTTATTTGTGCGACTGTTTGTTACACACACGTTTAGTTCGTTTTCTATTGGTGGAGATATTTGTATATTACATGAATGGGATTCACTTTTTGCGCCGTTGCCTTGTGCTATGACGGCTGATTTTTTCATTCTAGGTGTAGGTGGTTATATTGATACCGTTTTTTTTGCTTCATTTATTGTCGCAGGTTCTATCTAGTATTACATTATAGGGGCATAGGTAGGCTATTTTACTAAAAGTTGAGGGAGCCATTATATGTATAAAAAAGTAGGGCATTTTATCAAAAAGATTGAGGGTTGTAGTTGTATCAAAAAAGGGGCATTGTTTCATAAAAAGAGGGGCATTGTATCAAATAGAGGGGCTTATGTGTATCATATAAGATAAGGGCGCAATTGCAATCAAATGTTAAGGCGCCATTGTATCATATACAAATCGGCCAGTGCATTTTTTGTAGTATATGGGTTATCGTAGGCTCAGTGCCAGGTCGGGGGCGCAGCCCACTAGTCGACCACCTTAATTTAATAAACCATTTGTTTGAGGCGCCTCAATAGGATAAATTGCACGCACAATTTCGCGACGGGGTGCAATTGCTCGGCACCAAAGCGCTAAGACAATATTTAGCGTATTACAATAAGTGTCCATTCCCGGCGTTTTAATGCGCACTAAATTTTTGGTGTACGATAGTCCATTTACAACAAGAATATGGTGTAAAAAGTGCCGCAAAATAGAACAAAAAACTGGCGTTGGCGTGTTGGGACATGTCGCCCTTTGTGTCTGATCTGTAAGTAACTTTTTAATATTGTATAATGTATGATTGTTCTGTAGAATACCCTAAAATTGTTAAAGTGCGTTGCTAATATGTTGGTGCTATATAAATAAAGATTATTATTATTATTATTATTATTATTATTATTATAATTAATAAAGTTCCCCTGTATACACTGGTTTATCTCTCTGAATTTCCTTCTGTGAGCTCTGATAGCATGCGGACGAAGGACTTTGTTGAGGGCCTTCTTCCAGGCCCACTAAGGGCCTTGGAGAGGTAAGTGTTATCAGCAGGATGTACTCCTCTTGTCATTGCCCTTACTGTCTAGTCTAATCTTTACCTAGATCAGTCCAGACAACAACAGAGTGATTATGTCATTACCTCCTATTTGCAATAAGACTACATGCAGATAAGCACTTGTCGCAGCACAGTCAGTAAAGTACGATTAGTTTCCCATGCCATCCAGTTTTATCTATTTGTTGTCACAGCTAGAAATGGGCAATATTGTAAATGTAATAGATAATTGCAAAGGACTGCCAAAAAAATTCTAAAAAAATAGTTTTCCAGGAATATTGATTTTAACAAAAACGCCCCTTTAATAAACTGAAGCAATAAGTAAATCTATTACACCTTTTTTACCAGCCTATAATAACATATACAAGTAACAATATGCAGATGGTTATTATTGTTCTTAAAGATGCTTACAAAAGTCTACCAAATCACTAGGTAAACACCCATCTCAAAAATATATCAATAGTAATACTGATCAACTTTTTAAGAGCTAGTAAGACTCCATGCAAGACATTGTGAACTTAGTGTCAAAGATACAATTAAAGAGGGCTGTTTTAAGGGCAGTACTGCTGTCAGGGGCCTGGATTAAATTGAAAAAAGGGGCCTGTTGTTGCTCCATTTGCCTCCTGCAGGTGCAATCATCTGCTCATTGGTTTTCATGAATATCTTCAGTGGGAGCCATAATTAATTTCAGGAAGTGTTCTTGATTATTATGTATATGAAATGTGTACATGGGTTAGCACAATGGCAAAATGTAATACAATTATCAGTAGTACACTACTAACACTAGAAAACTATCAACTCCACTACTAACAAACTCCTGTCACTCTCCTCTCTCCTTCCAGTGCCTCTCCCAGTGGAACCTCTGGAGCCACATCATAAAAAGTAAGAACACACACTGGAAACTCATACTTCATCCCGGCTCCTGCACCTATCCTTAACCCCTTCATCTCTCTTTTTACCCTATCTGACCACAACCTGCTTACCTTCTCTACCATTTCCACCCCACCTCCTCCCCCTGCCACAAATCTACTGCTCTCCCGCAGAAACCTACAACACCTTTACCCTCACACTCTCTCTGACTCTCTTGTTCCCCTCTCTACCATATCCTAATTTACTAACGCAGATGCAGCCACCTTCACTCTTGATGCGGTCGCCCCTCTCACACACACAGAACCCGCAAAATTAACAGACAACCCTGGCATACAGACCTCAACAAACAGTGAGGCGAGCTTCCATGAATTGCTGAATGCCATGGGAAGAAACCCGGGTCCATGGGCTCTCTACTCTTTTGGGGCCCCCCCCCCCCCCCCCCCCCCCCCCCCCCCCCCCCCTCCCCGGAGGACCTCACCTTCTACAAACTATCTTTACATACATTTAAATCTGCATTCACTATGCCAAACAGGCTTACTTCACACTCTCATATCCTCCCTGTCTCACAACCAAGGTCAACTTTTTAACACATTCAACGCCTCCTCCTCCATCCACAGCACCCCTCCCCCTTCCTCTCTCTCAGCAGAGGACTTTGCCACTCACTGTTCTAAATAAGATCAATCTCATCGACAAGCTTCCCACGCAGTCCCCACCACCTACCTCTACAAACTGACTCATCACTTATTCCCCCCTAACTTGCTTCTGTCAGACGCTGTCACTCATGATAAGCTTTCCTCTCTTACTGTCTCCAAAATCTAACCTCATACCTGTTAATCTTGACCCATGCCATCACACCCTTATCCCTGACCTTAGTGCTGGTTATCATCCCGCCCCACCCATCTCTTCAACCTATCATTAACCTATGGAATCTTCACCTTCCTCCTTCAAACATGATACTTTCACCCCATCCGTTAAGAAAACATCTTGTGACCCCTCATGTCGGTCCATACTATCGCCACATTCTTCTCTACTTTCCATCCACCTCTAAGCTTCTTGAACGCACGTTCATCTGCATAGTTTGTCACCTATCCTCTCAACTCTCTCCTTGCTTGACCCGCTCCAATCGGCTTCCGACCCCACCACTCTACTGAAAACCACCCTAACAAAGTCCACAATGACCTAGTAGCTGCCAAAGCCTGTCTGCACATCATACTTGTCTTATACTTTAGACCTGTCCTCTGGCCTTTGACACTGTCGACAATTCCTCCACTTCTACACATACTCTCCTCCCTCGGCACCACAGAATTGGCCCTTGTCCTGGATCTCCTGTCGTTACCTCCTGATAGAACATTCAGCATCTCTCACTCTACACAACTCCTCCTCTCGCCCACCTCTCTGTTGGTGTCCCCAGGGGTCTGTTCTGGCGCCCAGCTTACTCTTCTCTATCTACATCCTTGGCCTGAGGTCAGACTCATAGCATCACACGGGCTTTCAATACCATCGTATGATGACGTATAACACAATTCTTCATCCCGGGCCAGATGTCACCACTCTACTCTCCGGATCCCAGTCTGTTTTCATTCCATATCCTACTTACTTCTCCTCCCGTTCCTTGAAAAACTAAACATGGAGAGAAACTGAATTCATTCATCTTCCACCATCGCAATCTCTCCACTCAACCTGATACTTATCACAACGTTGAATGGTTACCACTCTGTCACCTGCTCCGCATTAATCCGCTGCCTTGGGATAAACCTTTGACTCCAATACGTTGTCCTTTAAACCGCACATCCAAGCCCTCACTTATGCCTGCTGCCTCCACCTGAAAAATGTCGCCCATATTCCGCTCATTTCCTTAACTTTGACGCGCGCACAAACAATGCTTGTCCACTATCCCTTGTCATTCTCACGCCTAGACTATTGCAATCATCTTCTATGTGTGAGCGTTCCGACCATCTCGCACCCTCACTCCCACTCAATCCATCTAACTCTGACGCCCGTCTTGATTACTCTTCTCCTCGCCACTCCTCTCGCCGTCCCCTCTGCCAATCCTTCACTGGCTTCCCATTGCCCAGCGAATCCAGTTATAAGTAGCACCTTGACCTAATCAAGCTCTCCATAACTCTCCCCTCCACACATCTCTAGGTTTTAATCTTACAGATACCTCCCCTCACGCAATATCTAGCTCTCACAAGACCTTCTGCTCTGCTCTTTCTTATCCAAGGCTCCTCACAACAAAACTGTCTCCAAGCACTTCTCTCGTGCTTCCCCCACACTCTTAGAAACTCACTGCCCCAAACCTCAGATTCCCCCCCTCCTTCTCACTAGCCTCAAAAGCAACCTGAAAATTAAATCTCTTCAGAATTGACTATATCCAACATTTACCCATTGCTGGATACGGCCACCCCAGAATACATGTCTGTACCCTCACCTTCTGTCTCTTCCCAAATTCTTGTAGACTGTAAGCCTCACGGGCAGGGACCTCTCTCCTTCTGTACCAGTAGTTAGTGTATTTAATTTGTCTCGCTTGTAGTTATTTGACCTATGTTATTTTATGCAACTGATGTTACAGCGCTCTGGAACTGAGGGCGCTATAAAATAAATAATAATAATAATAAATAATTTAAAAAAAAGCACATAGTAATTTTTGGAAAAGCATTACTACTACTTAGAGTATATGAAAAATGTTTGAGGTTCTTAATTCACATTTTAATCAAAAACTGCTTAAGGCCACCTCCCATAGCACAGGGGAACCTCAATACAGATGGGTAACCTACTCTAACATTACCTCTCTTAGTGCTGTTCATGACTCCACATTTCAGGGAGCTGAAGGTCCTGGCTGCAAGGGTACTCTGCATTTAGAGACCCCCTATATTTGGATAACAAACCACCCCTAAGGAATTATCCAGGGGTGCAGTGAGTATATCGACCCCACAGGTGTTTCACAATTTTTTTTTTGTATTAGGCTGAGAAAATGAAGAAACTTTTTTTCCAACAATCTGCAATTTTAGCTGAAAATGTTTCATTTTTACAAAGGAATCTGGAAAAAAAAAGCCCTAAATTTTGGGTATACGTAATTTCTTCCAAGTTCAGCAATACCCTATATATGGGTGTAACTTGCTGTGTGGGCGTTGGCAGGGCATACAAGGGAGGAAGCACTATTTGACTTTTGGAAAGCAGATTTTGGTGGGTGCCATGTCACATTTGCAAAGACCCCAAGGTACCAGAACAGGTGAAACCTTCCAGAAGTTCCCCATTTTGGATTCAACACCCCTCATGGACCTCAATTTTGGTGTACAAGTGTTCCATAGTTTTTTTTTAGCATTGGGCCATTAAAATGTGGGTAAAAAATTGGGTTTCAATTTTACAGTGTTCACCGTGCAGTGTAAATGACAGGATAACTTTATTATTACAATTACAATGATATACATTTTATATATTTTTTGTGTTTTATTACTTTTACACAATAGAAATGTGTCCATAAAATTTTTATTTTTATGTTGTCCAATTCTGACAAACATGACTTTTTCATTATTCTGTATATGAAGCTGATTATGGGCTTGTTTTTTTGTTGGTACCATTATGGGGTTCATATGACTCTGATCGTTTTTTATTAAGGTTTTTGAAAGGCACTTAAGCAAAATACAGCAATCCTGGTAGTGTTTTTTACAGTGGTCATCATGTGATATAAATGACATTTTAGCTTTACTCATCAGGTCGATGCAATTAAAGTGACACCTAATGTATATTTTTTAAGTTTTACTGCTTTTACACAATAAAAACACATTTATTCAAAAGGGATAACACGTTTTTGCATCGACATAGTCTGTGAGCCATAAGTTTTTATTTTTCTGTCTACTGAGATGTGTAGGGACTTGTTTTTTGTGGGATGAGTTGATGTTTTTATTGGTATCATTTTTGGGGGGACAAAGCTTTTTGATCAGTTTTAAATCAATTTTTTGCAAGGCTGGGTTGAAGAAAATACTGCAATCCTAGTAGTGGTTTTTTTTATTTTATTTTTAACAACGCTCACCGTGCAGTATATGTGACAAGTTAGTTTTACTTTGTGGGTCGATACGATTACGGCGATACCCAGTTTATATAGTTGTTTTTATGTTGAAGCACTTTAAAAATAAATGTGTTTTTATTATGTAAAACAATATTTATGCATCAATATCTTCTGACAGGCATAACATTTTTATTTTTCCATATACACAGCGTATTTGTGAAGAAATTTTTTTTTGCTGCGAATGAAACCATCGTTTTTTAATTTGGCATTTATATGGGTTTTTGATCACTTTTTATTCCATTTTATGTCCTGTGGGATGAACAATTCTTTGATTTTTTTTTACGGTGTTCATCGCGCGGGTTAATTAACATGACATATTTATAGGGTAGGTCGTTACACACACGGCGATACCAAATATGTGAACTTTATTTTTTTTTTTTTATATATCTTGATTTTTGTTTTTATTTTATTTTTGATGTTTGTGTCTAACTTTTTTTTCACTTTTCCCCATAGGGAATTTGTATCAGCGATCTTCAGATCACTGACAGAAAAGGAGATCAGTACACAGCGTTGCTGCTTTACATTGGTCTCAGTGGCAACTGTCAATCACCATGCCATGCAATGCCCACAATGCATTGTCAGGCATGATGATGTCAGAGACAGCCTTGGAAGTGTTACTTTCACTTCCCGGGCTGTCTGGTAGGAGACCAGTCGTGGCGATCGTGTTGCAGCTACTCCGAGAGCAGATAGGAGAAGCTCACTCTTAATAGAACGCTGAAGGTAAGGGGTTAATCACCTGCGGCCAGAGATCATTCCGGCCGCAGGTGATGCGGCATGAGGCCAGTGGTAATATACCACTAGTCCCATGTCTTGATCGTGCAGGGCTTGCTTGTAAGCCCGCACGATCTCCAGGACGCACTCATACCTCCATTTGCGAGAACGCTAATATGCTTAGACATATGGGTATGTCCTATGTCGGAAAGGGGTTAAACACATTTCAAAATATTGGCAATGATATACAAGACTTTATACAACCTGTCTATTCCATCAATCTCTGACCTGATGCCTTCTTTATAAATCCTCCTTTTTTTGTTCTCTGCTTGTCCTCTCCTCATTGTTACGATGGATCTGGTAAGTTGGGACTGACACGGAGGACACAGGTTCTATGTGGATTCTCTGGGCCATCGCGAGTGATGATGATATAGATGCAGACAACGCAAGGAAGCGGAGTCTAAGGGACACCCGGTCGGACTTAGCTGCGGGGGAACCCCTAGGTCTCTTCCCCTGATGTGGCTACTCAGCCGAAGTGCTGGATGTAGGTCAGTGGGCAAGGACAGGAGACGGATGACAAGCAGGTGCAACCATAGACCCGTGTCTGGGACATTGTATGGTGAGTATGGTTTCAAGATACAGTGTCCCAGGAAATATCATTGTATGGTGAAAATATTGTATCCTGAGGACAGTGGAACTTCAGGGAACACTGTACAGACAGATACTACTGTTACTTACTGACTTTTCCATGTTCCCTCGTAGATTGTAGGACACTCTCCCTTTCTGTATCAGTCTGTCAATCATTAAGCTGATAAAACTGATTTGCTTATTTTAATAGTTTATTTATGTTATGTAATAAATCCCTCCAAATTTCAAATGAACAAAGAAGACAATGGGGATTTAAAATCAATGATAAAAAGTTGTCAGGTTCAGGGAAATATCTTGCTGAATATCACTAGTCTGGCAAAAATGACTGCTCAATAGGTATTACATGGTCTGTCACGAGCCATTTAATTACCTTCCATAGATGCTGAGACATGAATAACAAAATCTATTTGCAGTCATTTTCTGCTGTACTAGTTCAGGGTTTACAAATAGATCAGTACATTTCTTGAAGTTGGAACAAAGATTCTTTTATCCTCAAGGTCATTGAAGAATGGTGCTGAGGATACTATCATGCAAGGAAACATCTGTTAACATCAGAACACTATAAATAGGATTGTATGTATTAACAGCTAGATATAATTGCTTTAAAACTAATTAATTAGAATTTGTGTATGTTGAATGACAGTAAATATACCCCAAATTATTGAGAAAATCAAGGAAAATAGAGTAACTCCTACAAAGGAAACATTATTTTTAGCTAATTTGTAAAAATACTTTTAATACAGTTTCTTTTTGATACTTTATATTATGAACACATTGTGGGAGACCCTAGTACTTGGAAAATCTACTCATAGCCATTCATGATAATCTATCAAGTTAAATGATAAAACCCTTTCTGCCGCCTCTTGATGGAGAGTACTGAACATGGTTTTATTATTGTGTTTAATTAAGAGTTGTATACAGGCAGTCCCCGACTTACAATGTTCCTACTTACATCTGTCCCCTAGTTACAAACGGAGACTTAAGGGGCATGCTGGCACTTGTAGTTCAATGTTCCACAGCTAATAGTACTTGTGGAACTACAAGTTCCAGCATGCCACAGCAGCACATGAGGTAAAATCTTCTTAACAGGGGCCAGACAGCAAAACAAATGTAAAATCCCTTCCCTGTACTATCCAAAATGAAAAAAACAAACCTTTTGTGCTGGAGTTACATTTGATAAATCTACCTGTTCCGACTTGCGTACAAATTCAACTTAAGAACAAACCTACAGTCCTTATCCCATTCGTAACCCGGGGACTGCCTGTACTTACCTTTGTAAAGAGCTCTCCCTACTGGTGGCAAAAAGCTGTCTGAAATTTGACATAGGTGTGCCGGAGAGATCAGTTACCCCAGACAACAACTTTTTAGTGTCTCTAAGGGATTATTCGGCTCTTCTTCTATAAATTTAAGTTGCTGTTGCGGTTCTAAAATCCAAAACATCATACCCACCTCACAACTTACCACCACTCCAGTGATGACCCTGCTGTTTCTTTTCTGAATTGGCTGCGGGGTCGGGTTATGAAGCACAGCCCTTTTACTGGGTGAAGCATACAAGCCAGCATCTGACAACAGCACTTTGAGCTTTTCACTTTCAATGGGTGACGTCAGACAATGGGGTCCCCTGGCCTTTAAAAAAAAGGTTCACCCGGGAAATTTGAGAATTAATCTTTTTGGGGGTCTTCAAAAGGGAGGGTCCCATTCCCCACACTACTCCCAAAAATTTGCCATAAGTCCCCCTTTTATAATGAGCCAAATACACTTTTTAATGTGGCAAAGATTTGGGGTGTTCAAAAAATTAGACACATTTATGATTCTTTGATGTCAAATCTAGGCGCAGAACAGTTAGAACAGCCAGACCAGGGTAAAGGTGGTGCCTGAGCCAGACTTGTGGTATTGGCTCTACAACTGCCCTGTATGATGACCTGCAGAAAAACCCAGCCAGACCTGGTAAAGGTGGTGCCTGACCCAGACTTTGTGATATTGGCTCTACACTGCCCTGTATGTATGACCTGCGAAGAACAGCCAGACCAGGGTAAAGGTGGTGCCTGAGCCAGATTTGTGGTTTTTGGCTCTACACTGCCTGTTATGTATGACCTGCAGAAGAACAGCCAAAACGGGTAAAGCGGGTGCCTGAGCCAGACTTGTGGTATTGGCTCTACACTCCCCTGTAAGTATGACCTGCAGAAGAGACAGCCAGACCAGGGTAAAGGTGTGCCTGAGCCAGACTTTGGTATTTGGCTCTACACTGCCCTGTATGTAATGACCTGCAGAAGAACAGCCAGACCAGGGTAAAGGTGGTGCCTGAGCCAGACTTGTGGTATTGGCTCTACACTGCCTGTATGTATGACCCTGCAGAAGAACAGCCACCAGGGTAAAGGTGGTGCCTGACCAGATTGTGGTATTGGCTCTACACTCCCTCTGTATGTATGAACCTGCAGAAGAACAGCCAGACCAGGGAAAAAGGTGTGCCTGAGCCAGACTTGTCGTATTGGCATTTAGACTGCACCTGTATGTATGACCAGCAGAAGAACACCCAAACCCAGGGTAAAGGTGGTGCCTGAGCCAGACTTGTGGTATTGGCTCTACACTGCCCGTAGGGTATGACCTGCAGAAGAACAGCTTCATACATTCTGGCGCAGTCTATACTACTAAGCTATTTAGAATGGCCTGTCAGTCAACGTCCTTAGGTTATGTTCACACAGCGTTTTTTCAACCCAAAAAACGGATTGAAAAACGCTGCGTAAAACGTATCCAAACACGAACCCAAGTGTGGTGCAAGTTTGGATGCTTTTCTGTGCAGCAGAAATGTAACCTGTAGTTTTAAACGGGGTGTCGGAAAACGTAAAACGGATCAGGAATTGGGCGTCAATTTTTCTTGATCGGATCCGAAAAGACACATCAGAAAAGATGCATGTAAAACACGTTAATGTCTAAATGATGGGTGTGTGTTTCACATTGCTTTCAATGTAAAATGACCCGGAAAAATTTTTGAATACATTTTTGGGGTCCCCTTTTACGCCATGTGAACATCCCCTTAGAGTTACTGACCTGACATTTAGTGCAATTATATCAAAGATAACAGTCACTCAGCAGCTTAGGGTTGTTCACACAGCTTATCTGGAATGCTGATTTTTCAGCGCCCAAAAAAAGCATCAAGCCCTCGCCTGAAACACGGTTCTTCAGAAGAGATTACAGATGCGTTTTTGGACGAGGTTTTGGGTGAGGTTTTCAACACTGTTTTTCATCCTAACAAAGTAATAGACGGGCAAACAATGTGGCAAAAAACGGGGGCAAAAAGCATCTAAAAACACGTTGATGTTTTGGACATAGTTTTGAAACTCTCCATTTATTTCTATGGAGGTTTTCCACGCTGAAAACACTTCTAGAATTGACATGACACTTCTTTTTCAGTACCCAAAACCGCTTCCAAAAAGCGCCTAAAACGCGTGTAAAAACCCGTTGTGTGTGAACAAACAACGCTGTTTTTACATAGTAATAATTGAATATTAACTGTGATTGTTTTTGAGTTTTTTTTTATTCTGATTTGGGAGCGGCAGGGGTGTCGCTAGGCAGATTCATTCGGGGCCCGAGCCCCGAATGAATCTGCCTGTGCCCCGAGTCTGTGCAGGCCCCTAGGCCGCTGCATGGGCCTGGAAGCGCTCCTTAGTGCGGGCGGCGGATCTCTGACTACACGGCCGTTTCACAGTCAGAGTCGAGAGGGGGCAGGACTGTTTGTTCCCGTCCCTGTCTTTCCCCCCCTGTATGTAACGGCGTTTGTTAAGCACTGTACAATACACCTCAGCTTCGTTGGGGGCGTGACGCATTGCTTTCATCCTCCCCCCTGGGGACGCTGGGATCCTCTAAGCCGGCAGCTTGCCGGCCAAGGAAGGTCCCGGGTTCCCCGAGAATGCTTTAAGCAGCGTGATGACATCACCCTGCTTACACCCGTTCTCAAGCTGCAAGACCAGGTTTGCGCGGACCGTGCTGAGGTGAGTTGGTTTTTTGAATTTTATTTTTATTAGGTATGGGGGGGCATATCACTGGCTACAGAGGGGCATATCACGGGCTACAGGGGGCATATCACTGGCTACAGAGTGGCATATCACTGGTTACAGGGGGGGGCCTATCACTGGCTACAGAGGGGCATATCACTGTTTACAGGGGGGCATATCACTGGCTACAGAGGGGCATATCACTGGCTACAGAGGAGCATATCACTGGCTACAGGGGGGCAAATCACTGGCTACAGAGGAGCATATCACTGGCTACAGGTGGGCATATCACTGGCTACAGGGTGGCATATCACGGGCTACAGGGTGGCATATCACTGGCTACAGGGGGGCATATCACTGGCTACAGGGGCATATCACTGGCTACAGGTGGGCATATCACTGGCTACAGGGCATATCACGGGGCTACAGAGGGGCAAAACCACTGGTACAGGGGGGCATATCACTGGCTACAGAGAGGCATATCACTGGCTACAAGGAGCATATCACTGGCTACAGGGGGGCATATCACTCTACAGAGGGGCATATTCACTGCTACAGTGGGCATTATCACTGTCTACAGGGGGCATATCACTGTCTACAGGGGGGCATTATAAACTGGCTACAGAGGGCATATCACTGGCTACAGGGGGCATATCACTGGCTAAAGAGGGGCAATATCACTGGCTACAGGGGGGCATATCACTGGCTAAGGGGGCATATCACGGCTACAAGGGGATATCACGGGCTACGAGGGGCATATCACGTACAGGGGGGATACACGGGCTAAAAGGGGGCAAAACGGGCCCCTACGAGGGCATTTCACGGGTACGGGGGGGCAATCAGGCTACAGGGGGGCCCAATCACTGGCTACAGAGGGGCATTTTACTGGTACAGGGGCTATATGTGGCTATGGGGGTATATTACCCCTGGGGGGGAAAATATTTAACCGGCAAAGGGGGGCATATTACCTGGCTAAGGGGGGCATAATTCAAGGGGGGCAGAAACCCTTTTTTTACGGGGGGGCTCATAACCTATACAAGGAGCATATTAGGCTAAAGGGGACAGTAACCAGCTACAGAGGGCATAACCGGCTAAGGGCTAATAACCTGGCTAGAGGGGCAACTACTTGGCTAAAGGGTGCTACAACCTGGCTACAGTGGGCTACTACCTGGCTATAGGGGGCAAATATTTACCTACATGGGGGTAATTATTACCATTTGGGGCACTATAGATGGGGATTTTGTATAGAGATAGGAAATTGTAGCGAAATGCTGATAAAATGAGGAGTCTAAGATGTTTGTTTTGTAAATTTTTCAGTGAAGAGTTGTGGAACATTAGAAGTCAAACATGGCGTCTGGGACAGATGGAGAAGAAGAAGGGAAATAGAACAACTCTTCAGAGGCGTCTCCTGTGAGTCACGAAAATGTAACTGCCCGTGTAAATCACTTATATTTCTCCTGACCTACAACAAAGGTTTTTCCTGTAAAAATACATCCGCAGTTCACAATGAGACATAAAAAATTTTGTGTGAACCCAGCCCTACTCAGAAAAACTTAGGGGCCCGAGCCCCGGATGTTTTGGGACCCTAGCAACGCCGCTGGGGAGCGGAAACTCTTCAAAAACAGCGCCAAAAACAGCGTCAAAATCAGCTGTGTGAACATACCCTATCGGTGTGTCTTGGCAGTAGGTACGTTTTTTTCTCTCACTAGAAACTTCCTCATGACAATTAGGGTATGTTCACATGGTGTATTGGGGAGCATACTGTAAGCGCCGCAATAAGTCGGGTGTTTTGGAAGCACGTGCTGATCAGCACCGGCCGGCCCCATTGACACGTAAGTGCCGCGATCGTATTGTACGCCCGGGGAGACGACATGTAATCCATAGCTCTCTATAAAAGCTATGAATTACTGTAATTGCGGCACACATTTCGCCGCATGTAAAGTGCAAATACGCGGCAGTTCTGCTCACTCACATCTATAGCCAGACATTTTAATTGTCCCTGTAACAAACTTAGCTAGAAATAGGAGCAAGCAGCGTTGAAATGTTAGTCACTGCTGAAGACCCGCCCACAGCCGACACAAGAAGTAGGAGCCTGAAGAGGCCATTAAGAGTTCAAACAGCCAGATGGGACAACCCCTTTAACTTTATTCTGCAGATCAGTAAAATTGCAGTGACACAAAATTATCACTTTAAAATCACTTTTTTTTTCATTGATTAACCTGTGTGCCTGCTGTTTTTTTTCTTTTTCACGTGAGAACTATAAATACTTCAATACTATTTTAGCTACACATAGGATCACTTTCTGCCTTTCTGTTCACTTTTTTGTAATATGAGGTGCCTTAAAACAGCAATCCTAGCATAATGTATTTTCTTATATTTTATATATATATTTTTAAAAACTTTGGGAGACATGTCCCATAACGCAAACACCGTTTTTTTGCTCTATTTTGTGCCAAAAACACTTTTGACGCCATATTCTCAATGTAAATGAACTGTCTCAATGTAATTGAACTAGGCGCATTATACCCCGGGCACGACACATTGTAATGCCCCAAAAATGATAAGGACCC
>JAODAL010025057.1:0-59383 GCA_025379985.1 Phyllomedusa bahiana
TTTTTTCCCCGCCGGCCAAAAAAAAAAACAGCCCGGGGAAAATCCGTGCAGGGGGGACCGCTCACTTTTTTCCATAGAGGCCTTTTAAAAGTTTGTCACCGTTTACGACTTTTTTAAAAAAAACAAAAACCCTTAAACCGTCCGAAAGCCTGTGCAGGGGGGACAAGGGCCTTAGACCAAATTTTCTTCCTAAGTTGTTATGTGTCCTTTACTGTTATGGATGGAATTCCAATTTTCCCCTCCCTTTTATAGATAAAAATTAACCTGAATTTTTTTCCCCTATTGATTTTAAGGGGGTTTTCGAGTTCGAACCTCAAACTCGAACCCCACTACTGTTCGAAGTTGTTCTCCAACTCGAACATTTTACTTCTCACTCATCTCTAGTTAGAAGCCTCTCTACCTTGATACATTTGGTTTAGTCCACAAAGGCCGCTGCTACCTTTACTATCATGTGACTGGACAAAAGCCTGTCACGTCCGGGATTATTAAGATGGGGGCCTCGCTACTTGTGGACATATGCATTTTCTTTGGGGAAGCCTTCGCACCCTTTGGAATATGCATATTCTCTTCTGTGTGAAGCCTGCTGCTACCCATGGAATCTGAATCAGGGCTTAACTGATTTTCATGAGGCTGTTGGAGACATACATAATCAGATGGGCTTAAGGTACTGTGCAGGGGTTAAAAGAGGGCGCCCGTAACAGCAAGAGGAGGGGGGACGGGGGCTGGGCAGGTTGCAACTGCAGCAGGTTCTGGGCATGTATCAGACTGTGTTCCTCCGAGTCCACTGGCCCCGGGAAAGGGGAATTTTGGGGGGGCATACAGGGATGTGCAGTAAAATCACCATTTGGTTAAACCCCTTATGCCCTTTCCCATAAATTTTCCAACGCTAAATTTGGGGGGACCGCACTTTGGCTTGAGCTGCAGGCTGAACGAGCTGTGCTGTGATCCCTGTGTAGGCCAACATCAGATTGCAGGAAGCAGAAGGTGAGCACACAGTCAGGGTGTCCAGCAGTGTACTTGGGGAGGTACAGGACCCTTGAGTTGTGCTCTGCTGTAAGGCTCCTCCTGGGGAAGATGGCATAGACACACTGGAGGACAGGGACTCCAGCTCCAATTCCAGCTCCGATAGAAGAGCAAAGAAGTTGGAAATGGCCATTTCTCATATCACTGTACTACTAAGTGCCTTAGGGGTCTTGTTGGTCTGCACTTATTGGTGTCCTGTTAGGAGCTCACAAGGACGTCTTTCTTTTTCACGGCACGCTACCAATGGGGGCTTTTAATGGTTTTTTTTTTTCTGCGACTGCATATATGTAAAAAAAAATTGGCTGATTCTGAGAGCCAATTCTGAGACATTATCTGAGTATTAAAGACATTCAGGGAAAAAATTCTATTTGCAGAAGCGAAATTTATGGTGATTTGCGGAACAAATATTTTTTTTTTCTAAAATGGCCACAGCACTGTTGTGACTTGGCAAGAATATGGAAAAGAAAGGAACACCCCCAAAAATATGTGCAGACATGAAGCAAACACAACCAGCGGGCTTCTGGATTCAAGCCCCATAAATACGGAGCCCTCTTAAAAACTGCCCACTTGTCAGTGTGTTCCCGCGACAACATCTTTCTGCTGCAGACATATTGCACCTGTGCAAAAAATTCGTTTTTTGGAAATTGGGGTAAAAAATTCACAAGTGTGTGTCTGTACACACTTTTTTTTCTGAACCAGCGGTTTTTTTTTTATTTTAAAACTGTTCCCCCAAATCGTTTATCCGTCGTGGGGGAATTTGAGTCAAATACAGGGGGTGTATTCTGCCCCCTACCGCCTGAATTCCATCTCATTTATCCCGTGGGTTTTTTTTATACCAAGGGTCAATTTATCCATTTATGGGGTAATTTGATCAAAAACAGGGTGTGTATTTCTGCCCCATACACGCCTGAATTCCATCTGGTTTTTCTGTAGGGTATTTTATACCCAAGGGTCAATTTATCCTCTTGTTTGTGGGGTAATTTGAGTCAAATACATGGTGTGTATTTTTGCTCCATACTCGCCTGAATTCCATCTGGTTCATTCTGTAGGGTATTTTATACTCAAGGGTCAATTTATCCTCTTGTTTGTGTGGTGATTTAAGTAAAATACAGACTGTGTATTTCTGCCCCATACACGCCTGAATTCCATCTGGTTCATTCTGTAGGGTATTTTATACTCAAGGGTCAATTTATCCTATTGTTTGTGGGGTGATTTGAGTCAAATACAGGGTAAGTATTTTTGCCCGATAAACGCCTGAATTCCATCTGGTTCATTCTGTAGGGTATTTTATACTATGGGTCAATTTATCCTCTTGTTTGTGTGGTGATTTAAGTAAAATACAGTGTGTATTTCTGCCCCATACACGCCTGAATTACATCTGGTTCATTCTGTAGGGTATTTTATACTCAAGGGTCAATTTATCCTCTTGTTTGTGGGGTAATTTGAGTCAAATACAGGGTGTGTATTTTTGCCCTATAAACGCCTGAATTCCATCTGGTTCATTCTGTAAGGTATTTTATACCAAGGGTCAATTTCTCCTCTTGTTTGTGGGGTAATTTGAGTCAAATACAGGGTGTGTATTTATCATATACAGACACCTTCATTAAACAGAGTCTGTTGTATTGTAAATTTTTGGTCAGACAGTATATCAGACAGAGGTGGAAATCCCTTCACATGTGAGTGGCAGTGGCACAAATGTTCCTCGACCAGGCACAAGTCACAGCACAATAAGGGGACGTCGCAACAGGGGTGACTCAGTGAGGCCAGAGCTACCGGTGTCATCTAACGGCCGTGTGTTGATCACCAAGCCAACGGTTCTTGATTGGTTGACTAGGTCATCCACTTCCTCCCAGATGACATCTGAAAACCCCAACCACGAGTCTCTGGGTACATCAGACACAACCCTTAGTTGGCATGGCCCGAGAGCAGGTTAGGGGCCCTCAATTGTCTTCAACCCACCTCTGTCCCATTCCCTCAGCCAGAGAACTACTATGTGGTTTGGGTTCTGCGCCATTATACAGCGAAGACGAACAATTTGAGGACAGTCAGCAGCTACTTGGCAGCGAAGAGGTAGGGCAGACATCCGCTGCTTCTTGCAGTAGGCGGTCACGTAATGATGTGGAGAGTGGCATGGGAGGTTATGTTGTGAGAGGTCACGCTCTGTATACCGAGACCGCTGAGCAGGACTGCAGTGGCAGGAAAACACTAATCGATGACGATGTAGCCGATTGCACTTGGGAGCCGGGTGAAGCAAGGCCTTCATCATCATCGCAGGGAGAAGAGGGCGGCAGCTTGCGCGTCAGGCAGTGGCGAAGCCAGCAAGTCGGTAGTGTGGCTGTTAGTCAGTAGGGTGGCAGTAGTACGAGGTCGGAAGCCAAACAGCCACGGGGTAGACCATCCGCTTTGCAGGTCCAAGAAAGTAGCGGCATAGGGGCTCACAGAGGCAGCGGCCGTAGTAGTCAGTCAGTGCAGAGTCTTGGTGGTAAAATCACCTACTCTTTTTGCCAAGAAACCAGAGGAGCCGAACATGTGTATATGTAGAATCTGTGGGCAGAAAGTGAAGCATGGCCAGGGACCTAACGCTGACACCACGGCCACATGCAGCGTCTCCATCCAGTGGCCTGGGAGAAACGTGTCTCAGATGTGATGGTCCATCCTGCCGCAGCAGCAGCACCCAGCGGAACGCCTCCCATTTCAGGCAGTCAAGGCTCCACCACCTCTGTCGAAGGGAGCTGTTTCTCTTTCCCATCATCTACCGGTCGAGATGCTCCTGCACCTCGGCACTCATGGCACCAGCAGTCGTTCACCGAAACGATTGCCAAGAGACAGCAGTATGCGTCCAACCAACCCAGGGTGCAGAAGCTCACCGTGCTCCTGTCCAAGTTGGTGATACTGCAGTCCCTCCCTTTCCAAGTTGTAAACTCTGCACTGTTCAGAGAACTAATGGCATGTGCCGAGCTGAGGTGGAGAGTCCCAAGCCGTAATTAGTTTTCGAAAGAGGCTGTACCAGCCCTGCACCAATATGTAGAAGAGAAGGTGGGCCAGTCCTTGAGCCTTGCAGATACCAGAGTGTGGCAATTTAAGAGTCTATATGACTGCTACGGTAGCATTAGCTGCTAGTGGGAGTATCCCTCTCTCCCATCAAACATACGGCTGTGCAAACAAGGATTGCAGCAATGCAATCTTAAATGCCCCTGTGGGAAGGGATATGTCGGTCAAACCATGCGGAGTATAAGGACGAGAGTCACGGAACATCGGTCTAACATCAGAATAGCTATCAGGAAAGACACGAAAATAGAGGAATCATCAAAAAAGAAATTTGGTGAGACAACCGTTGCTAGACACTTCACGGAGGCAGGCCATGGGGTAGCTGAACTAAAATGGTGTGTTTTAGAGGAAGTTAGGTGCAGGGAAGCTGAAAATTTAGAGAAAAAACTTCTACAAAGAGAAGCAGCCCGGATTTTTCGGCTTAATACTTTGGTGCCTTCCGGCCTTAATGAGGATCTTAATCTCAGAGCGTTTTTGTAAACTAGCGCAATGTTTGTATATATGTAGTATGTCGCTCGTTTTTTAACATGCATTTTATTTATAACAATAGGTGCACACAGTATAGAGTATAAAAGGAAGCTTGAAGGTGGTGAATACGTGTTTGAGGAAGGGGAGAACCCTCCCCGAAACGTCACACGTCACATGTCCGTCTTGGACCCCGCCTGTCTGTACGCCCGCTTGCTCCACTACGTTGGCTCTGTGCATTAGGAGACCGCTGGAGCACCACAAGCTCAAGTACCCATGGATTTGGGACCCTGACCGGCTACGGACTGTCTATGCTTACACGCAAGTAGCACTAGCTTGTGCACAAAGACTATTGCTCTGTTTTTAAGGAACTACAATAAATGAATGTTTTACTTGTCCTCTAGCATTGCTCCAGTCCTTGAGCCTTTCAGTGTCTTCCAAAGTGCACGGCAGCGCGGCGTGTGGCGCTGTAACTACGGTCAGGGACAGTACATGTCCTTTACGGCCAACTGGGTGAAGGTTCTTCCTGCCCAGCCACACCAGCAACTTGGACAGGAGACACCGCTGTTTCCTCCACATTGTCAAACTGCTGATCCTGCACCAATGTCCACCTCCTCCTCTAGCACCACCTCAGCCTCCACAAGTCTAAGTGCTGCTCCATCTACACATATTTTGCCTGGGCGAACTAAGTCACATAGGGGAGGAACTGCTCCGCGTCATGCAACACGAAATCAATGTGTGGCTTTCTTCACGACAACTGCAAATAGGAGCCATGGTGACATAGAAGGAACATGGTGTCCGCGCTGCGCCGAGGTGAGCTGAGCCATGTACCCTGCATGACGCACATGTTCAATCTGGTTGTCAAATGGTTCCTCAAGTCTTCCACCCATTTTCAAGACGTTCTAAAAATGGCCAGGAAACTGTGAATGCACTTCATCCATTCCTACAGAACCAAGCACACCCTCTTTGAGCTGACACGGCAGAACGACCTCCCCCAAACCCTAGGCTGAAAATTTTACCCATTGGAATTCCAGCCTCCATATGTTGGGCCAACTTTATGAACAGAGAAAGGCCATTAATTATTTTTTGATGATCCAAGCGGACAGGAGTACTCCCCTGTGTAATTTTGATATCAGCCAGTGGCAGCTCATGCGTGACGCCTGCCGTTTACTCAGGCCCTTTAATGAGGACACGTTATTTGTCAGTCGCCAGGACTACGAGAGGGACTTGTCATGGTGAATTCTATAACGGAGTTCAAAAATGGTTTAGATCATTAAGGAGCCGTAATAATAATAACAAGTTATAGGGGTCTAGGAATTCAGGAAGAGGGGTTCATTGATCCAGGGATTTTTCTGATT
The DNA here is from genome assembly GCA_025379985.1 of Phyllomedusa bahiana. NCBI lineage: Eukaryota > Metazoa > Chordata > Amphibia > Anura > Hylidae > Phyllomedusa > Phyllomedusa bahiana. The sequence continues at coordinate 5,895 of JAODAL010025057.1, forward strand.
GCCAGATTGAAGTCCGGGAAGGAATTTTTTCCCTAAATGGGGACAATTGGCTTATACCTCATTGGGGGGGTTTTTTGCCTTCCTCTGGATCAAACACCTTAGCACAAACAGGCTGAACCGGATGGACGCTTGTTCTTTTTTTCGGCCTTAACAAACTATTAAACTAAAAACTCATTCCACGGCTTCATGTCCTGAACAGATGCTGAAAAATATGTTGGTCAGGGACTGGAAGACGTGGGGGTGACATCTCACGGCCACATGAGTTTCGGTGGGGCTGAACTGGAGGGGAGACATTGAGCAACAAGCAGTGTCCGGCGAAATGAGGTAGAGGGAGATAGGAAGATGAGGCACATGACCAGACACCCCGTCATATACAGGGGAAATGGAGCAGGAGTCTCTCAGATCACTTGCCAGATGGGGCCGCTGCTTGCTGATTGCCTGGCTAGTGACAGCCGAATAGTCACCCTCTGCCAGAGGGATGACTTCTGGCTTCCACCCTCTTGGGACTCCACATTCGGCCCCAAAATGAGCCTTTTTTCACCTGCGAAGAGAGAACAAACTCAGTATACAGAGAAATCCAAAGTAGCCCAGTTGACGCTCCCCTACTGCACCATTGTCCATCCTCTGGCAGGTCTGACCGGGGGGTTCCTCATTTCTCACGTACCACTGCCATGGCTGCTGTGGGAGGGGGGGGGGAGGTAGGAGCAGTACCAGCTCTATCAGCAGCAGCCTAAGTCTGGTGTCGTTGATGAGCAGCTTCTTTCCCCCACCTAGTAAGGAGGGTACTCACCAGCAGCAGCAGCAGGACCTGGAGCAGACCCTAAATCAGCAGGTGGTGGCCTGCTTGGACAGCACTCTGCCACCCCTCATAGAAGATCCGCTGGACTACTGGGCAGCCAAACTGGATGTGTGGCATCAGAGCGGGTATTCAGTGCGGTGGGGGCCATAGTTACCCCAAGAAGAACTTGCTTGTGCACCCGAAATGTGGAGAGACTCACCTTTGTCAAGATGAATCAGGCGTGGATCGGCCAGGATTTCCACACACCAAATCCCTTTTAATCATCAGATTAGATCACCATGACGCCTCAACCAAACTTTGAGAAATGATCTGGATCTTCTGCTACCTACCTCACTTTTCTATTTCTGATGCTGCCACCCACCTGATGCCAACATCTGCTGCAGCTGATCCTCTACCACCGCCCTCTTTACAGGGATGGTATTACCAAACCACTCCCCATTATGCAGACTCTATGCTGCCACAACCTCCACAATCTGTCATTTGCCACTCTGTGGCCTACTCATTTTGCTGCCACCTCCACAATCTGTCATTTGACACTCTGTGGCCTACTCATTTTGTTGCCACATCCACAATCTTTCATGTAAACCCCCTGTGGCCAAATGATGTTTTTCTGCCCACCTCCTCAATCTTTTCATTTGCCACTCTGTGGATACGATGTTGCTGCCAGCTCTTTAATCTGTCATTGTGTCACTTGTGGCCTACTGATGTTTGCTGCCACCTCTTTAACTGTCATTTGCCACTCTGTGGCATACTGATGTTGCTGCCACCTCCTCAATCTTTTATTTGCCACTCTGTGGCCTACTGATGTTGCTGCCACCTCCACACTCTATCATTGTGCCACTCTGTGGCCTACTGATGTTGCTGCCACCTACTCAATCTGTCATTTGCCACCCTGTTGCCTACTGATGTTGTGGCCACCTCCTTAATCTGTGACCTACTTATGTTGCTGCCACCTCCACACTCTGTCATTGTGCCACTCTGTGGCCTACTGATGTTGTTGCCAGCTCCTCAGTCTGTCATTTGCCACTCTGTGGTCTACTGATGTTGCTGCTACCTCCTCAATCTGTCACTTGCCACCCTGCTGCCTACTGATGTTGCTGCCACCTCCACTCTGTCATTGTGCCACTCTGTGGCTAAATCATGCTGCTGCCAACTGACCACTCTCTCACTCGACCACCCTGTAGTTTCCTAATGCTGATTCAACCCACCACCACTCTATGACTTTGCCACTATGTTTGGTTTTCCCCTTCTTTTCATATGTCAGAAGGAATGAAAAGGACAAACACAACCGATTGAAGCCATATGGCCAGCATGACATGGTCCTTTGTTTGCATCAGGATTTTCTGATGATTAGGTAGCCAAAAGCAGGAGTGGATACAGAACATAGAAAACATGCAAATATCCCATTTACTGGTCATCTCTGTTTTGGATCAACTCCTTTTTTTTTTGGCTCTAGCAATACTGATGGATTATTGACCGATTGAAAGCGGACACTGACAGATCAAAGGAAGGGCAAAATGATTAGTGACGTCAACGCAAAATTACTGCTGACACCCTCTGTGGAATCTTCTAATGACGGTGTAAAAGGAGGGCGCTCTTTGATGCTAAAGTAGGATCTTGGCCCTCAGCTCGGTTCTTTCCAGCTGGCGCTGACATCACCTTGTCAGGTAAACAAGCTAACAGCTTCCTTCGTGAATCCACAAAATTCCTAAGTTACATAGTTACATAGTTATATAGTTTGTAAGGCCGAAAAAAGACAAGACGTCCATCCAGTTCAGCCTGTGTTGCTAAAGTGTTGATCCAGAGGAAGGCAGAAAACCCCCATGAGGTAGAAGCCAATTGTCCTCATTTTAGGGAAAAAATCCTTCCCGACTCCAATCTGGCAATCGGAATAATCCCTAGATCAACAGCCCTACTCCAGAATCCTAGTCATTATAACTTGTTATATTATTACGTTCCAGAAATGCATCCAAACCCATTTTGAACTCTGTTATTGAATTCACCATGACAATTTTCTCTGGCAGAGAGTTCCACAGTGTCACTGCTCTTACAGTAAAGAATCCCTTTCTGTGTTTATGTAGAAACTTTCTTTCCTCAAGATGTAGAGGATGCCCCCTTGTTCTTAATACTGGGTATAAATGAATCTTGAGCGAGATCTCTATATTGACCTTTAATATATTTAAACATAGTTATTATGTCCCCATGAAGCCGTCTTTTCTCTAAACTAAAAAACTCTAATTTTGCTAATCTTTCCGGGTATTGCAGTCCACCCCGTCCTTTTATTATTCTTGTTACCCGCCTTTGTACCTGTTCAAGCTCTACAATGTCTTTCCTGTGCACAGGTGCACAAAACTGTACACAATATTCCATGTGTGGTCTAACCAGTGAAATATAATGGGAGAATAATGTTCTCATCATGTGTATCTATGCCCCTTTTAATATACCCCATAATCTTAATTGCCTTGGCAACTGCTGCCTGACACTGGCTGCTACAGTTAAGTTTACTGTCCACCAAGATTCCCAAGTCCTTCTGCATGTCACTTTTACCCAGAGTTCTTCCATTAAACATGTAATCATGCAATGGATTTTTCCTCCCCATGTGCATAACCTTGCATTTATCTGTGTTAAACCTCATCTGCCATTTCTCTGCCCAGGCCTCCAACTTATTCAGATCCCTGTGTAATAACACATTATCCTCTATTGTGTTGATTACTTTACAGAACTTAGTATCTTCTGAAAAGTTTGATAATCTACTATGCAATCCATGTGTAAGATCATTAATGAAAATATTAAAGAGGATAGGGCCCAATACTGAGCCCTGTGGTACCCCACTAGTAACAGGGATCCAGTCTGAGTATGTACCGTTAATTACCACCCTTTGTTTTTTATCACTGAGCCAGTTGCTTACCCACTTGCACACATTGCACACATTTTACCCCATTCCAAGCATTCTCCTTTTATTTACCAAACATTTATGTGGCACAGTATCAAATGCTTTAGAGAAATCTAGATATATGACATCCAAGCCTCACCCTGATCAAGTCTAGAACTAACTTCCTCATAGAAGCTGATGAGATTAGTTTGACAAGACCGATCCTTCATAAAGCCATGCTGGAACGGCGTTATACATTTATTTTCAGTGAGATAGTTCAGGATAGCATCTCTAAGAAAACCCTTAAGCATTTTACCCTCAAACATTTTAACAGAGGTTAAACTTACCAGCCTATAGTTTCCAGGATCACTTTTTGACCCTTTTTTGAATATTGGCACCACATTTGCTATCCGCCAATCCTTTGGGACATACCCCATTATTAGACAGTCCATAAATATTAAGAATAGGGGCCTATCTATGACATTACTTAACTCCCTTAGGACATGTGGGTGTATGCCATCAGGACCTGGGGATTTGTCTATTTTAATCTTCTTAAGACGGAGCTGCACTTCTTCCTGGGTTAGACAAGAAACATTTAAGCTGGAGTTTACCTCATCCCTCTGTACTTCAACAGAAAGGTCATTCTCCTCGGTAAATACAGTGGAGAAAAAATTGTTTAATAGGTTTGCTTTTTTCTCATCGCCCTCTACAGTCTCTCCCTCAATACATTTCAAAGGTCTAACATTTTCTGTTTTAATCTTTTTACTATTTATATAATTAAAAAATATTTTGGGATTAGTTTTACTTTCTATGGCAAAATGTCTTTCTGTCTCCAGCTTTGCTGCCTTTATCATTATTTTACATATTTTAATTTTATCCCGATTGCTTTTTAGTGCCTCTTCACTGCCCTCCTGTCTTAGGAGTTGAAAATGTCACGGGTGTCGCCGCAGCCCGCAGTTCGGGCTGCGGGCGCACTCGTGCCTCCGCGATCTCCCTTGCGCCCGCAGCGGCTGGTGCCGCGGTCCGTATGTCGGCCGTACTCGCTCCGGGTGCATCCACTTACCTGACCGCGCTCCTGCTTCCTCGCTACTGTTTGCTGGCCAATGCGCGCGTCCCCGCTCCTTAGGACGCGCATCAGCTCTCTTAGATTTAAAGGGCCAGCGCACCGGTAATTGGTTATTGCTGGCCGCTGGTCCTATATAATGGCCCCACCTCCGCAGTGTTCTGCCGAATCCATAGTGCCCATATCCTATGAGAGGAAGCCTTTTCTGTGTTCCGGTTGCCGTTTCCGTGTAAGAGGTCCCTCCGGCTTACGTCCTTTGACCACGATCCTTCGCTGCCTGTCCTGACCTTTTTTCCCGTCCCGACGAGTTTGCCTGCCAACTTTGGTCTGCGTTGCACCTCGGCTACCACCGCAAGCAAGTCGCATCAGGGGTAGCGACCTGGTGGAATCCCGCAGCGGCAAGCCCATCCCGCCTTGCGGCGGGGGTCTGGTGGAAAACCCGGGACCCACTTAGACCCCGCGACCTGGTGCGGCTTGTACCACCTCTTGCAGTGGCCCAGCGGATCCACTACCTTGGTCCGTGACAGTTGGATTCGGCCATGGATCCTGCCAAGATGCCGTTACCCAGTGTGGAGGACCTTACAACTTTCATGGCTCAGCAGTCCCAGCAGCTGGCACATCAAGCGCAGCAATTAGACCAGTTGACTGCCATGATGAAGCAACTTATTGCTTCTCAGTAGCAGCCTCTACCACCTCCCATGGTACCTCCTACACCTGCCGTCCCGCCAGCCTCCGAGGGACCCAAGATCCAGCTGTCGCTACCTACAAAGTTTGACGGAGATCCGGAACTCTTCAGGGGATTTGTTACACAGTGCTCCATGCACGTTGAACTGATGGCCGACCAGTTTCCATCCGAGCGGTCAAAGGTGGCGTTACTGGTCAGTTTACTCTCTGGGAAGGCCCTAGCCTGGGCGTCACCCCTCTGGGACAGAGACAACCCTGTGACAGCGGATCTGCAGATCTTTTTTAAGTTCCATTGTGTGTTTGAAGAACCAGCACGCGCTTCCTCTGCAGAAACCGCACTTCTGAATTTGCGCCAAGGGGATTCTTTGGTAGGGGACTACGCCGTTCAGTTCCGCACGCTGGCCTCGGAGTTGACTTGGAATGAGGCGGCCCTGTGCGCTACCTTCAAGAAGGGCCTCTCTGGCAGGGTCAAGGATGCTATGGCTGCAAGAGACCTCCCGACGTCCATAAACGAGCTAATCCATTTGGCCACCCGCATTGACGTGCGCTTCACCGAGAGGCAAGAGGAGCTCCGTCAGGAACGCGACTCGGTTCGGCCTCGCCGGTTCCCTTGCCTGGCTCTGGTGTTCCAGAAGCCTCCCCTACCACTTCCGCAGCACTCTGGAGAAGAACCTATGCAGATCGACTGCGTCCAGATTACAGGACGAGAGCGGTCCCGACATCACGCGGGGAACTTGTGCCTGTATTGTGCCAGTCCAGAGCATTTCCTGAAGGACTGTCCACTGCACCCTCGTCCGGGAAACGCATGCACCTAGGTCACGTAGGAGAGGTGTCCCTAGGTGTGAACAGTCTCTCTCCTCGTTTGACCATGCCGGTGCGGGTTGCGTCAGGTTCCGAAGCACAAGTTCAAGTCCCTGCTTTTCTTGATTCCGGGTCGGCCGGGAACTTCATGGACGCTGCTCTGGTGTCGAAGCTTCGTCTCCCGGTGTTCCACCTCAAGGAATCCTTAGCCATCTCTTCCATGAATGGTGAGATACTACGTGACTCCATCTGATTCCGCACAGAGCCGGTGTCTATGCACGTTGGGTCGCTGCATGGAGAGAAGATTGCGTTCTATATTCTGCCTCGCTCCTCCTCAGCAATCCTGTTGGGGCTATCATGACTGCAGCGCCACGCCCCTATGCTGAATTGGGAAACGGGTGAAGTAACGTATTGGGGACAAGACTGCCAGTCCCGTTGTCTTGTGGCACCTCGGCCGGTGCTCCCCGCTTCTCCACCAACGCCCTTTAAACCCCTGTTGGGCCTGCCTCCAAGACTTTGCGGACTTGTTTTCCGAAAAACAGGCGGAGACCTTGCCTCCTCATCGTCCCTACGACTGCCCTATTGACCTGTTTCCTGGCACGAGTCCTCCTCGAGGCAGGGTTTATCCGCTGTCAGTTCCCAAGACCAAAACCATGTCGGCCTATATACAAGAGAACCTCAAGAAGGGCTTTATCCGCAAGTCCACGTCTCCAGCCGGCACCGGATTCTTCTTTGTGGAGAAAAAAGATGGCTCTCTACATCCCTGCATTGACTACCGCAGACTGAATAAGATAACCGTGAAGAACCGCTACCCGTTACCATTGATCACGGAGCTCTTCGATCGGCTTCGCGGGGCCAGGATTTTTTCCAAATTTGATTTACGTGGGGCCTATAATCTCATCCGCATCCGGCGAGGGGACGAGTGGAAGATGGCGTTTAACACCCGGGATGGCCATTTTGAGTATTTGGTTATGCCATTCGGCTTGTGCAATGCCTCAGAAGTTTTTCAGGAATTTGTAAATGAGATCTTTCGAGACCTTTTACATTCCTGTGTGGTAGTATACCTGGACGATATTTTGGTTTTCTCGCCTGACTCGAAGACCCACCGTCTCCATGTGCGCCAGGACCTTAGACGTCTCCGTGAGAACCACCCATATGCCAAGTTGGAGAAGTGCCAGTTTCATCGGTCCAGCTTGCCCTTCCTCGGGTACATAATATCTGACAAAAGACTTCAAATGGACCCGGCCAAGCTGTCTGCCGTCCTGCAGTGGCCCCGCCCTCTCGGTCTACGGGCCATGCAACGCTTTTACTACCGCCAGTTTATCCCACACTTCTCCATGGTGGTGGCCCCAATTGTGGCTCTTACTAAAAAGACAGGCAATCCTAAGCTTTGGCCACAGGCGGCCAAAGACGCGTTCTCCCGGCTCAAGGCGGCTTTCGCATCAGCTCCTATCCTGACTCGTCCGGACATTGAAAAACCTTTTTTCCTGGAAGTTGATGCCTCTTCTGTAGGAGCGGGGGCGGTACTTACTCAGCGGGATCCCAGGGGCAAGACCATCACTTGTGGATTCTTTTCAAAAATCCTCTCTCTAGCCGAGAAGAACTACACGATTGGAGACCGTGAGCTGCTGCCCATTAAGTTAGCCCTGGAGGAATGGCGCCATCTTCTGGAGGGGACTCGTCATCCAGTCACTATTTACTCAGACCAAAAGAACCTCGCGTATCTACAGACAGCCCAACGCCTCAACCGCCGGCAGGCCCGCTGGTCCCTCTTCTTCTATCAATTCAACTTTGTGATCCATTTCCGGCCAGCCGAAAAGAACATCAAAGCAGATGCTCTGTCCCGTGCCTCTGACATTTTGGTTGAGGAATCGCCTCCTTGTCACATCATTCCTCCAGATCGTTTGATTTCTGTGGCCCTAGTGGATCTCCGTCAGTTACCTCCTGGCAAGAGTTACATGCGACTTGCGCTTCGTAGAAAAATTCTGAAGTGGGGGCATTGCTCGCTAGTAGCCGGCCATCCTGGGGAGCGGAAGACGGGACAGCTTATTGCCCGCTACTACTGGTGGCCTGACCTCGTCAAGGATGTCAAGGACTTTGTGGCATCGTGTCCTGTTTGTGCCCGCAACAAGACGCCCCACCTTAACCTTCCTCTAGTGTTAGCTTTCTGTTACTCTTTCTTATGTTAACGGGTCGGTTTTGACCCGTGTCTTAAATCACCCTAGGATGCCCTAAAAAACAGTTATTTATGATCCAATTTGTTTCTTACCTCTTAGTTACCTTGTTAGGGTTTCTCATCCATGGAAGGATTGATTTTAATATTTTTGTTGTGGCCACCTGGGCCTTTCATTTGAGAGCGTACCCTTCATTTTCAATATAAAAATATTGTCAAATGAACCTCAAGAGAATAATATAAACTTTAAAAAGTTTGTTATATTACCTGGCTATTACTGAAGGGTTTTAGAACACATTTCTTAAATGTAAAAAAATATACATATGTATATTTTATATTATTGACTCTAGTAACATCTATGGTGTTACGGGTCAATTTTGACCCATATCTAACTACTTTATGAAAAAGGCAAAAAACAGATTTTTTTCTTTTATAGAACTTTAATACAAATAAAAGATGAAAATTATATTAACATTAATAGCAATAATAATAAAAAGTAGCTTTTCTAGGTCAAACAAACAAACAACAATCAATCAAGCAAATCAAATCAACAGAAATCAAGTACTAGTTTTTAGATGCCTTAGTATTTAGATGCATGTGTGGCAAAAAGTGACACTTTTTGTGTGTTCTTTGCAGAGGTATTTTTTGCAGGCAAAGCACGATGTGTTTGTCTTTCTGTCCTTATTGCTAGGGCAGACCTGACACCTCTTTCTTTTAGAATCAGGTGGTCTCATTGGGGTTGTGGCTGTTATGGTTGATGTTGAGGCAGGGCTGGTTGAGGAGAATGCTGGTGACGATGCTCTTTGTGTTGCTGTGGGTGTGGGCGAGCTCTGGAGTTGTCGGACCAAGGCTGCAGCGGCTGGGTCTCGGGGAACCCGTTACCTTTGGTCAATGTGCGCTTTGACAAGGGATCTTCCTAGTTCCTCAAGAAACATCCTCCGCTTGTTTTTTTTCTTTGAATTCCATCCTTAGTGAATGTGGGTCTACAACACAAATGCATGTAATGCTGACACATCAAGGATGTTGAAAATACAACCATTGGCCATCTCCTAGTCATTCGCTGGCAAGTGTAGTGGCAGTCAGCTTGTCCAGATTGTCGCTCACGCCTCCTTTGTTTTTGTTATAGTCCAGGATGATTCTGGGCTTTTTTGTCACTTCCTGATGACACAGCTGCATCTTTGTGAAGTGTGGACATCAGTAACCACAATTTCCGTCGTTTTTTGGGACAGTATGAAACAGCAGTGGTGGTGTCTGTAAAAACAAACTTTGAGGAAAGTGGAGCCCTGTCCTTTCATCGCAACAATTCAGCAGGCAGCTCAGTTTGTTTTTTTTTCACTGTGCCCACCATGGTGATTTTCCTCCTGAGAAGTTCTTGTCCAAGGTCATAGCTGGTAAAAAAATTGTCAAAAGTAATGTTGTGACCCTGCATCCAGTAGTCATATCGAGGACTACACGTTTTTCCTTGTTTTTTTTTCAGGGATGCCGCTTGCAGACTTGCCTGTGTAAATCTGTAGATTCCATGCATAGCTAGTTTTTGCATCACAGGCTGCCCAGATTTTTATGCCGTATTTGCCTGGCTTACTTGGCATGTATTGCCGGAAGGGCATTTTCCCGCGGAAAGGGAGAAAAACGTTCATCTGCTGTCACCTCTCGGCCCTGGTTGAACGTCAGTGGAAGGAGCTGCACCCATTTCTCCCAAACATCCCTGATGGGAGCAAGTTTGTCAGATTTTGTTCTGGTGTCTCTGTTGTCAAATCTGAGGACTCTTGATATCATTTGAAACTTTTGAAGTGACATTGTTGCCCGGAAAATATTCCTGCGTGTCGATGCATCCCAGAGACTATCAGTGGCCTCATTGCTGGATTTGTACACTCCAGCAAGGAGAAGGACACCAATGTAGGCATCCAGGTCATCATCATGAAGGTCATTCCACATGTTGCCGTGGACTTTTTTTCCTTCAAGGTTTGTCATAGCAATAATTACTTTTTTTTAGTGACAATGGCATAAACAGATAAAAACATGTCTTGATTTAAATTTCTCTTGTCACAGAAAAACTTGGGATCCCAGGGGTCATTCTTATGACATTTGCAGCATCTGCCCTGCCATGTACATCTGGAGGTACTGAGCTCCAAAGGATCTTGCCACTTTTGGATTTGAATTTTTCAGAGGGAGCAGCTTCAGCACCGGTGACCTCCTCATCAGACTGATCAGAACTGTCTGTGTCTTCCGGATGATACTCCACATCATCTTCCTCCTCAGAAACCTGTTCATCTGTATCAGTTTGCTGCTGTGTGTCCTCTGATTCATTATCATCCAAGATATAATCCAGAATTTGGCTTGCATCTAATCTTCTCCTCATTGTTGCATGTTGTAAACTGAAGATGTATACTCTGCAAAGTACCAACTGTAAGCTGATTTGGCCATACATGCCTGGACATGTCCCTAACTCAAGTTGTTGGAGGTAAAGCTGGCTGTGGGCTGTTGGTTTATATTGTGTTTATGAGTTCAGTTTTGGGACTTATTATTTTTTTTTACTCTTATATTAGGTCTGGGTCGAAATTGCAATGGCCCACCCCCCACAGTGTTCTGCCTAATCCATAGTGCCCATACCCTATGAGAGGAAGTCTTTTCTGTGTTCTGGCTGCCGTTTCTGTGTACCAGTCACTCCAGCTTACGTCCTTTGACCACGATCCTTCACTGCCTGCCCTGCCCTGACTACGAGTTTGCCTGCCGACTTTGGTCTGCGTAGCACCTCGGCTACCACTGCAAGCAAGTCGCATCAGGGGTAGCGACCTGGTGGAATCCCGCCTCGGCAAGCCCATCCCACCTTGCGACGGGCTCTGGTGAAAACCGGGACCCACTTAGACCCTACTCTTCAGTGCAGCTTGTACCACCGCTTGCGGTGGCCCAGCGGATCCACTACCTTGGTCCATGACAGAAAAGCTTTCTTTTTGTTATTTATTGCCTCCTTTACATTTCTGTTGACCCAAATTGGGTTTATCCTCTTTCTAATTATTTTATTACCATATGGAATGTACCTCTCACAGTGGGCGTCTAAGATGTTTTTAAAAATATCCCATTTATTAATTTTTCTGCTATTTTTAAACACCTTGTTCCAGTCAATACGGATTAGGGCTTCCCTAAGCAGAATAAAATTAGCCTTCCTAAATTCAGTGTTTTTGTGGCTCCTCGACAAAAAACTCTATCGAAGGATAAATGGAAATTTATTATATTATGGTCACTATTTCCTAGTTGCCCCTCAACCTGAACCTTTATTACTCTGTCAGGTCTATTAGTGAATATTAAGTCTAGAAGGGCCTTTTCCTCTAGTAGGTTCCTGCACCATTTGGGAAAGGTAATTATCTTTAGTTACTAAAACCTGTTTACTTTATTTGAGCTACAGGGTTCAGTTTCACAATTTATGTCTGGGTAGTTAAAGTCGCCCATAATAACAACCTCATTCTGATTAGCTGCCTCATCTATTTGCCTAAGGAGTACATGGGTTCTGTTATATTTGGGGGCCTATAGCAGACCTCCATTAGGATTATATTATTGTTGTTACCCCCATGTATATTTACCAATAATGATTTCACATGTTTATTTCCTGTATCTATATCTTCCCTCAGTGTTGGCTTCAGACAGGATTTTACATACAGACATACACCTCCCCCCTTCCAGTCTTTACGATCTCTTCTAAATAGACTGTAACCCTGTAAGTTAACCACCAAGTCGCAGCTCTCGTCCAGCCATGTCTCAGTTATCCCCAGTATGTCATATTTTTCTTCAGCAATTAATAATTCTAGTTCATTTATTTTGTTGGTCATACTCCTGGCATTTGTCAGCATGCAATTTAGAGATTTTTCAGTTTTTATTCCTTTCTCCCTGTTCTTTTGAACTATTGCTAATCCCCCTCCCTCCACTCCACCCTCTGTTTTATTCCTAATTCCCAGCTCTGTATCTTCCCTATCTTGAATGCTATCTTTGTAGTTGCCCTCCCCCCAGTCCCTAGTTTAAATATTCCTCCAACTTCCTGGCCATTTTGTCCCCAATACAGCTGCACCCTCCCCATTTAGGTGCAGCCCATCCCTAGCACAGAGTCTGTAGCCAAGACAGAAGTCAGCCCAGTTCTCCAAAAACCCAAATCCCTCTTTCCTACATCAATTTTTGAGCCACGTATTCACCTGTCTGATCTCCCGCTGCCTCTCTGGAGTGGCCCGTGGAACAGGTAATATTTCTGAAAATATTACCCTACAGGTCATTGCCTTGAGTTTTTGGCCTAATTCCCTTAAATTGTTTTTAAGGACACTCCACCTACCTCTAACGTTGTCATTGGTGCCAATGTGCACCATGACAGCTGGATTCTCACCAGCCCCACCCAGCAATCTGTCAACCCGATCCACGATATGTCGAACTCGGGCCCCAGGTAAACAACATACTGTTCGACGATCCTGGTCTTTGTGACAGATTGCCCTGTCTGTTCCCCTAATAATGGAGTCCCCAACTACCTGCACTCCTATTCCCCATCTTACTGGAGCAGACGGGGGTATTGTCATGCTGCAGCAATGCTATTTCTGAGCCAACATCCCCCTCATTAGCCAATATTGCAAATGTGTTGGGGTGTGCCAGTTCAGGACTAGCCTCCCTGGCACCTTCCTGTTTATCCTTCTTTCTAACTGTTACCCAGCTATCTGCCTCATGCCCCTGCACCTCCATGCTGCCAAACTCCCCAGCATCTACACCTGCGAGTGTTTGCTCAGTGGCCAGCCGACTCGCTTCCAAGTTGGCAATGGATCTCAGTGTTTCCACTTGCTCATTTAGATACATGATATGGGCTTCTAAATGTGCAGTGTGCCCACATCTTGCACAGCAGTATGCCCTCTCGCACTGTTGCTCAACATCAAAAGTGGCAACATCTGCCAAAAATCCCGGAGGCATAGAAGCTACTGCACCCCGCCCCAAACCAACCCCACCAAAGCTATTAAACAAGGGAAACAGAGTACACAACACATACTCACCCGGCTTCGTGGGGGCTGTGGATCCACCAGCTCTCACGCTAAGGTCCTGCTGACTCACACCAATGGAGGGACGTCTCCCAACAACCGCGTCATGACTTACGGCCACCGGCCCCTATCCGGCCGAAGTCGGAGAAGCATCCGGAAGTACTGCCCACATGGCTGGGGAATTTTGTGATCCAGATGACATAACCAGGCCAACCGGACTTCGGGTACCTAAAGGAAGAGGTGACCCTTGAGGGCCAGCAGATTACCACCCCTGACAGGTTGCCCTGTCTCTCTCTCTCGGCCCCCCCTCCTGGGAGAGCTGCTCAGGGTAATGATGTGACTGGCAGCCCCCTGACTGGAGCATCACCATGGAGTACTGCTGAAATGTTAGTGGTGGGCCCTGAAGGTAAATTCAGGGCTAAGCCTCTGAGGAGGCCTAGCCCACCGCCCACCACGTGGTGCAGGTTCAATAGCGGCCGATTCTGCTGACTCCCCAAGGAGTGTACTGACACGATCATAAAGCCAGTCCTAGCCCCGTGTCTCCGCAGTAGCTCTCAGCTACTCCTGAAAATCACTCACAGCCGCCAGCACAGGTCTTCTCCTGTCTCCTACGCCGTGCCAACTGACTACTGGAATCCAGGGGAGGTTCTCTCATTCCTTCCTGGGGGCTCCATCCACAGGCCAGTATGACAAGCACACCCCTGCGTGCAGGATCATGCTGAGCCTCCCTAGCTGCACCCGGTGCAGTGCATTCTAACTCAGTGTGAGCCTACTGATCAGCAGCAGAAACATAGTATGCATACCAGTAATCCTCTGTTCCTGGGTTCCACATGTTGGCAGTATCTATGTCTTTCGAGCCTGAGAGAGAGACCTGTTTTAGGAACTCACAACCTTGTTAAGCAGCTCCTGCCTGGGCCCGGAAGTAGAAAAATCGAAAACATGGTGGCAATGGAAGCCTTCAGAAGGCTTCCAGCTGCCATGTTAAGCGATCTGAGCCCCACGATTTCGCCACGGGTGCCCCAATCGCAGTGAGAGGCGGTGCCCGTCACCGCTTCTCATTGTTTTAGAGGCCGCGTCCATCTCTGGTTAAACAGCGCAGCAGCTAACAGCCGGCAGCAATGTAGCGGGATCGCCATGCGATTGTACGTAAAACGTACCTGAAAATGTATTTAATAAACACTGTGTGAACAAGCCTTTACAGTACAATATCATATTTGCGTCGGCAAATACGGTAATTAAGAAGCCCTCCTACTCCACACTCATTACTTTTATTACTATTATGTGCACCTGTTTGAACTCGTTACCTGCATATATAAAAGACACTCATTCACACGATCAATCACACTCCAACCTCTCTGCCATGGCCAAGACCAAAACCAAAGAGCTGTTTAAGGAAAACAGGGACAAAATTGTAGACCTGCTCAAGGCTGGGATGGGCTACAGGACACATGACAATCATCCTGGTGGGAAGGCAACAACTGTTAGTGCAATTATTACAAAATGGAGAAAACAAGATGACTGTCAATTTCCCTTGGTCTGAGGCTCCATGCAAGATCTCACCTCGTGGGCTAAGGATGATTCGGAGAAAGATCAGGAATCAACCCAAAGCTACATGGGAGGACCAGGTTAATGACGGGGATAGACCTGGACCACAGTCTCAAAGATTACTGTTAGTAACACACTACACACTACATCATAGATTAAAATCCTGCAGGGCACGCCAGCACCTGTCCAGGCCCGTTTGAAGTTCTCCACTGCCCATCTGGATGATCCAGGGGAGGCATGTGAGAAGGTCATGTGGTCAGATGAGACCAAAATAGAACATTTTGGTATCAACTGCACATGCCGTGTTTGGAGGAAGAAGAAGGATGAGTACAATCCCAAGAACACCATCCCAACCGTGAAGCATGGGGATGGAAACATCATACTTTGGGGGTGCTTTTCTGCAAAGGGAACAGGACGGCTGCACCGTATTGAAGGAAGGATGGATGAGGTCATGTATCACGAGATTTTGGCCAACAATCTCCTTCCCTCAGTAAAAGCATTGAAGATGTGTCATGGCTGGGGCTTTCAGCAGGACAATGACCCAAAACACACAGCTAGGGCAACTAAGGAGTGGCTCCGAAAGAAGCATTTCAGGGTCCAAGAGGGGCTTAGCCATTCTCCAGACCTGAACCCAATCGAAAATCCCTGGAGGGAGCTGAAACTCAATGTAGCCCAGCGACAACTCAGAAACATGAAAGCTCCAGAGAAGATCTCAATGGAGAAGTGGGCCAAAATCCCTGCTGCACTTTGTGAAAACTTGATCAAGAACTACAGGAAACATCTGACTTCTGTAATGGGAAACAAAGGTTTATGTACCAAATATTAAGTTCTATTTTTCTATTGTATCAAATACTTCATGCAATAAAATTTAAATGAATTATTCAAAAATCAAACAATATGATTTTTGATTTTTCCTTTCTGTCTCTCACAGTTGAAGTGTACCTACGATAAAAATACCTCTACATTCTTTGTAGGTGGGAAAACGTGCAAAATCGGTAGTGTATCAAATTCTTACCTTCTCCACTACGTGTGTATGTATGTATTGTGGTGCTCACTTGCAGTTTGATGCCATTTTGGACCATCCCGGTGTTTTTTAGCTCTCAAACTGCCGCCTTGATAAACGGAATGGCAGTCGGACACAGGATTCTCTTTAAATCTGGCCTCAGCCAGCTTCATTCTCCATCACAGTGGTACATTACAGCACACTTGAACAAAACATAAATAAACCTCTCAGCCGTCTAGCCACTATTTAAACTTTTAGGGGGACATGTATGAACGGGTCTGCGCCAAAAGTCTGGAGTATTTTCAGACCAACATTAGTGAAAAGCCTCCCGTACGCCAATATCAGACGCATTACAGAGCGCAAGCGGCACTTTGTAATGCACCTGATTGCAGGAGGCGTGCGGAAGGCAGGGCGCACTAGAACCAGAGCTATAGATTTATAGCTTCGCTACGATAATTCTAGGCACCTTGCTGGAACAGGTAAGCCACTTTCAAAGTGGTATACCTTAGCCAGAAATGTCATATTAGCGCTAAAATGCGCCTGATTTATGACCCGCTGTAGAGCGGGTTAATAAATCAGGCGCTTTCTATTCTATTATAATGCGCATGAAATTTGGCATTTAAAGTCTGGACCTACCATCCAGCTCCCACAGACACACACTTTACCAGTCTCCTGATGGTTGTTCTGGGTTCCGTCAAGCCGGGGGGAAAAGAGCCCTCTTCTAAGCTCTGTGGCTCCATATTATTTGGAGCAAACCACGTCCCCTTGATCACCGGGAGTAAGAGGATTTTTATAGGCCTCCAGGGACCTGACAAAGGCCTGGCCTGGACTAAACAACACCAAGTGGCAGAGGCATGTGACCACCTGCGGTCGCTCTGACACAGTATATATATATATATATATATGTACTGTATACAAATTACATGTACACATTATGCCGCTCTAATAGCAAATGATAAATTGAACATAGAAATGATATATAACATTTATAATAATGTGCAATATTATAACAATATACAAATATAATTTGATAAATATACAGGCAAAATGCATTCTTTATTATCAAAGCATTTTAAACAAACAACTTGTCTCACTTAGCAAATACTAAATAGTCACAAATATGTTATTTAACCAAGATTTCTAATAAGGACATTACTGGACTATAACTAATTGACAAAGTTAAAACTGTTTATGTAAATGACATCACATTAATAATAATAATAATAATATAATAATAATAATAATAATAATAATAATATAATAATAATTTCACACGATGTACTGCGGGGTGTACAGTACGCGCCGCAGTACATCGTTTCTTTTGGGAGCTGGTGCTTATACGCCCGTACTCCCGCGGCATGAGGGGACCGGCAACCCGTCGGCCCTATTGACATTCATTACTCGCGGCGCGTATACGTCGCAAAAATTTACTTTTCATTTTTATCCCCCCCTCGATCGAAAAATTTTGACCCATATTTTTACGAGCAGGGAGAGGACCCGTAAACCAAAAATTACCCCTATTAGAAAAAAGGGGTTTTTCCCCGAAATTAAACGCCCTTTCTCGCCCGTTTTAGAGCGAAATCCCGCAGCTAAATCGCTTTAAAAACAAAGTTATTTTGTCCCAAAAACCGCAAAGCCCTGTTTTCCCAGAAAAAATCATCCAGTGAAAAATTTTCCCCAAACCTATTTAAATTTTAAAAAATCTTTTCCAGAAATAAATTCCCCTTTTACAAATTTTTAATAAAACTCATAGATACATAAAATCATTAAATTAAAAACCACATCCCGTTATTATAAGAACAGGTTGCAAAAACATATAATCTGTAGCATGTGAAAAAAAAAGATTATGATAGATTCTTCTATACAATTTCCTAAATGAGTAGGATGTTTAAAAATGAATGTAAAATGAAAAAAAGAAACCATCAAAATTTCCTGTGTTTGAGTGTTTAGTGTATACATAAACAAAATGTATATATGTAAAAAAAAAAAACAAAACACAAAACCATTCCCTTTTTAATTTGGGCACAAAAAAAAAGGGTTTTGGGGGGCCAAAAAAAACATAGAAAAAATTTTTTTCCCCCTCTATGCCCTTTAAAAGGGGTTGCCCTTCCCTTCAGATTTTAAAGAGAAATGAAAGAATGAAAAAATTTCCTGTCCCATTGGGGGTTTCGACTAAACCCCTTTTTGCATAAAAGCTCCATGCTTGTACACCTCATGCGTGCGGGGCTTTCAGAATTTAAATTAAATCAAAATTATTTCTCAAACAAACAAACCCGGAAATTTCAAACTAAACCCCAAAACAAAAGCCCAAATTTAAACAGTTTCTTTTTTTTTAAACATAAATCAAGCTTTTTAATTGCTGAGAAAGCACAGGACCCCTGCTGAGACCTTTTGGATGACATCACCCTTTTTAATCTCATTGAACAAACAGCAAAGGGGGGAATTGTTTCAGGTTTGGGTTTCTGAGGGAACGAAATAGCCAGGGAGGTCATAAAATTTACTTGTTCTCCTTAAAAAACAGAGGAACAAAGCAATATTTTTTGGAAAAAGTCTTTATTTTTTTGGGTTTTTCCCCCAATTTTAAAAACTAATTTTTTTTTAGCGAACAACCCCTTTAAGGCCCTTATTAAAAAACCCCTTGGTGTAAGACTGTCTTTGTTTTCCCCATTGCAACCAATCGAGGGTCCCCTTTTCATTTCGTTTCCCTTAGTGCTTAGGGGAAAAAAAAAACTTGAATCCCGAATTTTTTTTGCTATGGGCAACCCAAAAAAAATTTTTTCTGCTAGACAGTTTTAAAAACCCTTAAACCACCTTGGGGGAAACCATACTTCCAGGTCGTTTTTGGGGGGTTTAAAGCAAACCCGGAGTATGGATACGTCCTGAGGAAACGCGCAACTCCCAAAGCCCGAGTTCCCCCGATCGGCGCGGGGTGGCACGTATAAATTTCCGCTGAAAATCCCGCACCCTCGGGCCCCCCCACCCGGGTCGCCCTGGGGGGGCGGATAAACCCCCGTAATTTAAACGCGACAATTTCCCCTCGAAAAAACTAAGAAAAGACGCAAGGGGGAATCGCCCCCTCTCTCCCCCCCCGGGCTCTCTGTCCGGGGGCAGCAGCGCAAAGGAAACGGGCGATCCGTGCAGCCCCTGCCTCCTTACAGACAAACCCCGGAAGGCAAAAGAATGCCTTCCGGGTTGTTTTGTGTTTTCAAAGCGCCCGCCCCCGGCCCCGGGGGGCATTGGGAAACCCGGGATCCCGGGCTGACAGTTGTCATAGGAACCATTCCCAAAACAACCCAACAAAGGGACTGATTCCTTTTTGAAATGAGAGATCAAAGATCTCTCATTCAAATCCCCCCAATGGGGGAAAATAAAATAAAAATGTGAAAAAGTGAAAAAAAGTAAAAAAAAAGTGAAAAACAAGTAAAACACAAAACACGAAAAAAAAAAATAAAAATACGTACCCCGCCCTTTTTCCCCTTTTTCCCAAACCCGGGAATCGCCACAAAAAAAATTTAAAAAAAAAATAAAAGTACCCATATTTTGGGATCCCCGCTGCGTAATGACCCTTTCCCCATAAACTGTCATGTTAATTAACCCTTTCGGTTTTTCGCCGTAAAAAAAAAAAAAAAAAAAATCACTGAATTTAAAAAATTATTGTTTTTATCCCCCCAGCCCCCATAAAATGGAATAAAAAAAACGATGGGAAAAAACCCCCTATAAACCCAAAAATTGTACCAATTAAAAATTTTCAGTTCATTCCCCCAAAAGAAAATCCTTAAAGGGGGTCGGGAAAAAAGGGAAAAAAATAAAAAATGAAGCTCTCAAAAAGATAAACCCATGGCTAAAAATTTTTTTTAAAACAAATAAAACAACTTTTTTTTTTTTTTTAAAATGCTTTAACATAAAAAAACTAAAAAAAAGGGAACGCCCTAAACGTACCCACCCAAAAAAGTAAAACTAAATTAAACACGGGTACTGCAACGGTGAGCCCCCGTTTTAAAAAAATTAAAAAAAAAAAAAAACTACTAGGAATTTCCCCGTTTTTTTCTTTACCCTGGCCTCCAAAAAAAGGGATTTAAAAGCAAAACAAAAAAGCCTTGTCCCCCCAAAAATTTATACTAATTAAAAAAAAAATCAACTCCTCCAAAAAAAAAAAGTCCCTACATAGCTCCAAGCACAGAAAAATTTAAAAGTTATGGCTCCTTCAAACTTTTGGTTTTCAAAAACGTATTTTCCTTTTTTTGAATAAAAAAGTTTTTTATTTTATAAAAGCAGAAAACATAAAAAAATTTTACAAATTGGGTATCGGTTTTAATCCCTAATTTTACCGGCAGAAAAAACTTAAAAATTCATAAACCCACAGGTTTTACCGCTATAAAAAAAAAAAATGAAAAACACTTAAACCAATTTTTCTGTATTTTTGTTTTAAAACCCAACACAAAAACTTAAAAAAAAAAAGAACATAGCACAAATGGGAAAACCCCATAATGGTACCAATAAAAACTTCAAAACCCCCCCGCAAAAAACGGCCCATAAAACCTCCCGCAAAAACCCGCAAAATAAAAAAAGGGGATGGCTGTCAGAATAGGACAACATTTAAAAACGCGAATTTTTTATAAGACGTATGTTCTACGTGTGTAATACGTAATAAAAACTCAGAAAAAAACTATATGTAAAATCTATTCTTCATTGTAAGTGTACGACCCCATAGTAAAGTTATCACTCTCTTTACACTGCGCGGCGAATGCCTGTAAAATTGAAACTCAAAAACAATGATGAACTGACGTTTTTCCCCCCATATTTCATTGCCCAATGCGATAGAAAAAAAAAATATGGAACTCAAGTGCTTTCAAAAAGCCAGTACACCCTAGATAGATCCCTGATGGGTGTTGAATCCAACTAATGGGGGGGACTTCTGAATGTTTCGCCTGTTTTCTGCTACTTGGGGGCTTTGCAAATGCGACGTGGCCCCACCAAAATCTGCGTTACTTCTCTTCCAAAAGCCAAAGATAGCTCTCTCCTCCCTTATACCGCCCTGCCATGCGCACACACAGCAGTTTACACCCACTTGTAGGGTATGCCAAACTTGGAAGAAATTGTCGTGTTTAACAAAAGCTTACTGGTTCTTTTTTCAGGATTCCTTGTATAGTGTGTGAAACATTTTAAGCTAAAATTGCAGATTATTGGAAAAGAAAATTTTTTTTTTACTTTCACAACCTATGCGAAAAGAAAAAATTGTGGATACACCTGTGGGGTCTATATACTCAATGCACCCGGGATATATTCCTTAAGGGTGTAGTTTCCAGTATGTGGTCTATTTAGGGGTGTTTATTAAGTTTTTAGTTACCTGGGTGTCCCAAACCTGAAACAGCGCCTAAATAAAATCGTATTAAGAGGAGTCCTCAGAGTCCGTAGGTTGCGTCCTCCTTTCTGGTGCTTATTGGTGTGAGCCATATACGCCACTAGGGCCACATTGGGATATCTCTTAAAACGGCAGACATGCGGGGAAGTGATATTAAAGTTGCACTTACCTAGTTCACATTTACGTATTCCAGTGAATAATGGATAAAATATTGAAAATCTGCAAAAAAAAAAGTGTTGAAATATTTGAAATTTTACCTTCACTTTGCTTTAATTTTCTGATGAACTATCTAAAGGGTTATCAAAATTCCTAAATAGTTTTGTAAAGTTACAGTTAAGGGGTCTAGCTTTGTTAGATGCCATTATTTATGGGGGTATCTAACATGCAGGCCCCTCAAAGCACGTCAGGAAACTGCGGGGTCCTAAAAAAATGTATATTGCAAATTTTCTGAATTGTGAGGAAATTAATACTAAATTTCTAAGCCATCTAATGTCGTAAAAAAAAAAAGACATGTTTAAAAAATTGATGCCAACCGATAGTGGACATATGGTAGATGCTAGTTATACACAATTTTGTGGTGAATTTAATTATCTGTCTTGCACGCAGAAATTTTTGCAACTTTCAAAATCGCAAAATTTCTTCAAATTGTTTATTGAATTTTTGATTATTTTTTCTCAAACAATCAAGATTTGTATGGTTAAAAATTTCATTACTAACTTAAAGCACAATGTGTCATGAGGAAAACCAATCTCTGAATCACATGGATAGGTTAAAGTGTCAAAAAGTTATCATCACTTAAATGGAAACACATTGTCAGATGTTCAAAATAGGGCGTGGGTCAGGAAGGCCAAAACAGGCTGTGTCCTTAAGGGGTTAATACATATGGTACATAATCTTCCTGACAAATATTAATGGACAACACCACTGCATTTTTTATTTTATATACCTGGTTACAATTAAGAAATGGTCTATACTATCTGCCACTTTGTCTATACAATAAATCTGTAAAAGTAGAAAATTCATAAAATAGTTAAGTATCCTATTGAACAAAGTTATATTAAAGAGTAACCATTAGCAAAAGGGTATTCATGAAATATTAATGAGATCTTTTTGTTGGTCGAATATAGCAACCTTTTTCTGTAAATTGTTAGTGTAGGGACTCGTAAGAAATAAGGACCCTTGACAAGATTTGCGAGCTTGCGGAATATATCAACTAATACCTCATATTTGATATTTTTTCCAGTATGTAGTTTTTTTGCCTTAATTGTACTGGGAATAGTGAAGGTGTCAGTATTTTGTGTTGGACACCTGACATGTGCTGGGCAGCCCACCCAATCGAATAGTAGTGGCGTCATAGGTTGTAAGCCAGCATCGTGAACCGTACGTATCTGTTTAAATGGCACCCTTTGTATTGCCTGTATCTATATGCAATTATAAAGATACAGAATGTACACCCCCCCCTTTGTACATAGAAGGCATGATGATTGGTTGTCTTATCAGTATTTTTGCATTTGTGTAGTCTCCCCTTGTATGATATTGTGGCTTCTCTGCATATTGTTGTGAACTGATACTTATTCAATGTGCAGTTCTTTATTATTCAGTTGCCCTCCTAGTGGATGGATGTGTGAGGTACTGATCATTATTTTTTCTGCCTACTATTTTTTTATCATCTCAGGTAGCACTGAGGCTTATATTGACCCCTACTGGAATAAGTCTATTATCCAGCCATTGAGGTGTAAATATGGCCTTCGATTTGTATTTTTGAGTTATATAATGTCCATTGATGTGACTTTGTACATGTAAATTGATGCTATGGTAGCAATCAATTGCCTCTTGTATTCCATTCTGTTATATGAAATAAAAAACTGTGACGATCATAGACAATTTCCAGACCTTGTTTACATGGTTAGAAATCCCATCTTATTGTTATGCTTTAACAACAAAATGTGATTTTTTTTCTTCCTTAGGACATATGCACCAGTATTAGCGATGCATCTGCGTGAGCGAGCCAAAACCTACATGGAACCAGGAGAAAAAAACATAATTAAAATGTTTTGTTTACTTAGATCCTCTTTTGGTTTTGACTAACAAATTCAGATGCAAAATACTGACCAGAGTGAGCAAAAGCTTCCCTTTTGGGAATGGGTTTTAAAATTTATATAGCTCTAAATAAAACTTTCAGTAGTAAAGTAGTAAAGTCCACTTAGATATCATGTCCAACCCAATGATAAAAAAGGAAAACACACTTTATGCACTTAATAATAAATTGTACCTCTAATCAAGGATATGTTCTAATAACTATTTGTTTGGGTCAATTGCCAGAACAGATAACTCCAGCCCTCCACCCTTCCTCCATCGACAGCACAGGTGCTTTTATGGATATAAAGCAGTGGTCAGGCATGCCCGTCCCACTCAATCAAATACTATGTGAGTTATTGGGGCCCCTAAAATCACTTTTTCAATTGGGATGGGAAACCCCGACAGAATAGTCTTAATTCAGTGCTGTGACTGTGACACGGTAACTGTGACAGTGCAGTGCTGTATGTTACAAGCTGCTATAATTTTGATGCTACTTTACTAATATCTTTGTCTGGGAGTCTTAAAAGGGTTCCCTAAACATTTGAAAAAGCATTGTATCAGGTGCGTTTGGCTAAAAGTTAAAAAAAATAGACATATCTTGAAATTTAAATTCCCACTGCCCCCTCACTGATCTAGGTGAGGAGTGTGGAGGACTGAAAAAAATATCATGAACCTGTTTATTTTTTTCCTTGTGGCATTCTCATCACCCTTTAATTTTTTTTGATATTGATGGCCTACTTATAAAAGGCCTCGTAGGGTTTTCCTGGAAATCCCCTTCCCCTAAAGTTGTGGTCAGATAAGAGTCATGATTTATTGTGCAAAATCTTTTCATTTTTCATGCAAATTATCAAAAAGATATAAAAGACCTCTTATCATGGCATAAATGATGTAAAACAAACATGAAAAACTGATATGCTGACACCATGGATGATTTCTCTTATTGTAGAGGGCTAACTGCTTGGTTGCCACGAGATGATCTGTCTCTCTGTTGTTCTTGTTTCAGCTTAAGAGCATGCATAGCTTTTCGATAAAGATCTGTCAGAAAAGCAGAGCAGTCAATAGTGAAAAATAATTTTTTTGCAATAAGATTTTGCATTTTTAATTACAATTTATAAAAATGTCTACATACAAGACACATAATACAGTTAAAAAGTAACGTCTTTATTTTTTCCATAACATTTTTAACTCCTCCCACTTCCACTTGTATTAATCATTTACTCTTAATTAGATGCTAAAATCTGTACACAGCAGTCCATGAAAGATCAGGTTACAGGTGCTGCACATAAAGGTCTATGGAGAGGTGAGAAGCAAAGGTAGGAGAAGAAGATAAAAATAAAAGAACATATTCAAAAAGTTATCCAAACAAAGGCATTGCATGCATCAACTGCAGTGCCCCAGCTGCCACGTTTTGGATCTAAGATCCTTACTCATAGCCATGAGTAATGAGTAAGGATCTTAGATCCGAAATGCCTCAGTAGGTGTACTGCATTTGATGCATTCAATGCCTTTGTTTGGATAGCTTTTTAGATATGTTCTTTTATTTTTGTCAATAAATTTTTGCTGCTTTTTATCCTCTGTTAATACTATTGCTGGTTCACATTTTAGATTTTTGTGGATATTTTGCAAGTGATTCGCAAGGGTTTGCTGGAGTCGTGAAATATACCCAGGTGAGCTGTTTTTGCTGTATATATTTGGACTTTAAGCAATAGAATACACGTTTATTAAATAAATCATAAGGCTATGTCTACACTGCAGTGGACAAAAAACGACCTGAAAACGAAATACTAAAAATGTTCATAAAACTATTTTTTTTGTCATTTGCTCCCAAAAGTGCTGAAAAAACGGCAGATTTTTGCCGCGATTTGTGTTTTTTGACGCTTTTTTCCACACGTTCTTTCCTGTTGTTTAATGTCTGTATAAATTAAGCCATTGGATGTGATTCCACCGTACAACAGGGTGTGTAAAGCACATTGCTGCATTTATATGTCATCTTGTATGTCTTTCGGATTTTGTGCATTAAAGTTATCCCGTTTTTTCGCCAAAAAGGTTTTTTTACGGATTTTGGTGCTAAAATAGTTTTTTTAATGGGTTTCGGCGCTAAAAAATTTTTTTTTTTTTTTCTCAGATTTTGGCGCCAATAGAGTTGTCTCTATTTTGTCGCCACAAATACTTTTTTTTACGTATTTTTGGCGCTAAAATATGATTTTTACGGATTTTGGCGCTATTAAAGTTATCTCGCGTGTGTCGCTAAAATACTTTTTTCACGGATTTTGTCGCTAAAATACGTTTTACGGATTTTGATGCTAAAATACGTTTTACAGATTTTGGCACTAAAATACGTTTTTTTATGGATTTTGGCGACTTTTTCTGTAAAAAGACATTTTTAGCGCCAAAATCTGTGCAGAAAAGGATTTTAGCGCCAAAATCTATAAAGAAAATGATTTTAGCACCAAAATCCGTAAATAAACAGACTCTGGCGCCAAAATCCGTAAAAAAAACGTATTTTTAGCCGTCGAAGCAGTTAATATTTTTAGTGGCAAAATCTGTGAAGAAAGGGTTTTTTTTTTTTTGGCAATTTAGTGGCAAAAATATCCGTTAAAAAAATAATTCTTGCGCCAAAATCCGTAAAAAAAAAAATGTATTTTTAGCGTCAGTAGTGAGATAATTTTATTAGCGCCAAAATCTGTAAAGAAAAGGATTTTAGCGCCAAAATTCATAAAAAAAAAGTATTTTTAGCGTCAGAAGCGGGATAATTTTATTAGCGCCAAAATCTGTAAAGAAAAGGATTTTAGTGCCAAAATGTGTAAAATAAAACGGATTATTGTGCCAAAATCTATGTAACTATGTAACTGCATTGGCGTAAAAATCTGTAAAGAAAAGGATTTTAGCGCCAAAATACATTAAAAAAGTATTTTTAGCGTCAGAAAGCAAGATATACTTTATCAGCGCCAAAATTCTGTAAGCAACAAGGTTTTTTAGCACCAAAAATCCGTAAAAAAAAAAAAAAAATAATTTAAAAAAAACCTTATTTTTAGCGTAAGAAAGCAAGATACACTCTTAATTAGCGCAAAAAAACTCTGTTAAGAAAAGGATTTTAGCAACATAAATTGTGTTGTAGCGATTATATCGACAAAGTTGAGAAATCGACGGTTTTTAGGTTGATCGGAATTTTTAGATTCACGCGATAATTTAGGTGAAAATCTGTGCATATTCTATTAATATTGCGCGATTTTTCAGCGCTCATGTCATTTGGCGGCCCAGCAAATATCAGCTTAGAGAGAATAACGGAGCCAGGGTGGATGTGTGCAATGCTGACGTCATTACTGGGTTGGTTATGGTTGCGATTGGCTGGAAAAAATCACATAATCGTTTTTACATAGAACAGCCTTCCTGTTCATGATCTGTGTGTGTCTCATAGGAAGTATAGGACGTGATCTCGGTCTCTGTCCTCCAAAACAGTTCAGCAAACTGACTCAGCAAACAGCTCCAGCAGAAATTGTTCTATTTGTTCACACATGGACAGTATGCGTGTGTGTGTAGCTAGTGAAAATTAGAACTTAGGTAGATTAGAGTTTTGCAGCATTTTATGGTAGTTAGGCTGAGAATTTAATGGAGCCATTAGCCTGTAAAAAGTCACAGGGGTGAGCGGGGAGGGGGAGAGGAAGCGGGCGAACACATGTCAAGCTACTTTAAAGGTTTATGGATGATTGTGCAGCCCAGACTTTGTTTTAGCCATTGCATGTGCAAATGGGCTTTTATTAACAGTTTACCTGTTTGAATTATTACTTGTTGTTGGGGCCAGCCTGAACTTATATTAGGATCCCAGATCTTTTTGAGTAAAACTGCAGGTGTATTTGTTGGTGCCAAACTACACATTTTTATTATCCGTCTACCTGGCAGATAGTGTGATTTTTCATTTTGCCGCAGTCAAGCGTTGTTGAATGAGGCCCCCCCAACCTTGCACTTAAATTTGGAATTACAGCAATTTTTGTCGTCACAGCAGTGTATTTTTAGGTTGCTACAAATACCGTTTTATTATCAGTTATACATCTTCCAGATAGGTGTGTTTTTCACTCTTTGGGCAGTCCAGCTTTGTTGATAGAAGGCACCTTACACGGAAATTTTGAATACAGAATTTTTGTCGTCACCGCAGGTGTATTTTTTAGGTGCAAAACTCCACTTTTATTATCCGTATACATTTCATACTAGATCGTTTTTTCATTTTTGGCGCAGTCCAGCTTTGTTGATAGAGGCAACCTTGCACTTAAGTTTCAATACAGCAATTCTTTGTAGTTCCACCGACAGGTGTATTTTTAGGTTGCAACAAATACCGTTTATTATAAGTTATAACATTTCAGATAGGTGTTTTTTCATTTTGCAACATGTAACAGCTATGTTCGATAGAGGCACCTTGCACTTAAATGTGACTTACAGCAATTTTGTCGTCACAGCAGGTGTATTTTTAGCGTGCAACAATACGTTTATTATTTGTATACATTTCTGGATAGGTGTTTTTTCATTTTGGGGAAGTCCAGCTTTGTTGATAGAGCCACCTTGCACTTAAATTTGATAACTCAGCAAACTTGTAACGTCACCGGCCAGTGTATTTGTTATGTGCCAAATCCACTTTTATTATCGTAAACATTTCAGATAGGTTTTTTTCCATTTGGTGACAGTCCCAGCTTTTGTTGATAGAGGAACCTTGCACTTAATTTGAAATTCAGCTATTTTGTCGTCACCGCCAGGTGTATTTTTAGGGTGCATACAAATTAACGTTATATTATCCGTATAATTTTCAGATTAGGTAGTTTTTCACTTTTGGGCAGTTCAGCTTTGTTGATTAGTGGCACCCTTGCACTTAAATTTGATATGACAGCAATTTTGTTGTCACCGCAGGTGTATTTTTAGGTTGCAACAACAACGTTTTTTATCTGTATACATTTCAGATAGGTCGTTTTTTTCATTTTGGGCAGGGTCCACAGCTTTGTTGATAGAGGCACTCTAGCACTTAAATTTGATTACAGTAATTTTGTCGTCACCGCAGGTGTATTTTTTAGGCTGCAACACAATTAACGTTTCATTTTCAGTTACATTTCAGATAGGTGTTTTTTCCTTTTCGGGCGTCCAGCATTTGTGATAGAGGCACACCTGTGCACTTAAAATTTGAATACAGAAATTTTGTAGTCCACCGAGGTATATTTGTTAGGTGCCAAACTTCTCTTGTATTATCCGTATACATTTAGATTGGTTTTTTTCCTTTTGGCACAGTCCAGCTTTGTTGATTAGAGGAACTTGCACTTAAATATTGAATACAGCAATTGTTGTCGTCACACAGGTGTATTTTTAGGTGCAACAAACTACCGTTTATTTATACTATACATTTCAGATAGAGTGTTTTTTACTTTTGGGCCAGTCCTAGCTTTGTTGTTTGAGGGCACCTTGACACGTTAATTTTGTATATACAGAATTTTGTCTCAACGAGGTGTATTTTTAGGTTGCAAAAAATAACGTTTATATCGTTCATACATTTCAGGACAGGTGTTTTTTATTTTGGGCAGTCCAGCTTTGTTGATAGAGTGCCACCTTGCACTTAATTTGAATACAGCAATTTTGTTTTGATTTGTGAATTGCTGTCGATTTGCCGTCTTTTAATATGAGCTTTCCAAAACTTTTTTCATGCCTTCTCAGATTTTTATCTTCTGAACATGGAGCAATATGCAGGTAGTATGCGAGGAGCAAAGATGGGGGGTCACGCACAACATGGAGGTAGAGATAACGAAGAGAAGGTGCTCCTTCCAGTGTGGGCGATAAACACGCATGCAAGCGGGATCGTCGTTGCCCAGGGGACCCGTCAGGCCTGTCATCGCTGGGCCCAGGGCACTGTGAATCTCAGTAACGAACGCGGTCGCCAATCTGTTCTCAGTGGTTATGCAACCTGAATCCAGCTGTCTTACCTCCTCGCTCCTCCCAGTCCCCGGACATCTATATGTCGTTCATCAGATCGTCCACATGTAGCAAAGGCAGCCAAATATCAATGTGTGTACCCACCACTGTGGATAATCCATTTTTGAAGACCTCTTTGATGAACAAAATGTGGTTCTGGGTTGGGTCAGAAAGGCATGTTAAAAGATCAAGAGGCCAAAGAGGGATGATTTTCTCTGCTCTGACGCCACCAGTTACTGATGCCACAATCAGAGGAGGAGAAGGAAGTCGGGTCAATCGGCAAAAATCCAAGGCGGGGGTCGGCAACGCCTTGCAGTTGCTCTTGCTTCTAGCCGCAGCTCCATGGATTGCAGAATGTAGGACGACCATGTCACCTGTGTTGATGTGATGATGACGACATTGCGGATAATCGTGGTCTTTTCAGCAAATTTGCTTGCCCAGGGTTCTTTACCGGGCGAGGGGGAAGACGATGGGGGGGATTGGGGGTCAAATTGGAACCCGCCCCCCCAAAAAAAAGGGGGAGGGGGGTCGGGAGAAATCCCTGAATTTTGGGTTCCCCCAGCCACGGTCCAGCGGAAACCCACTCATTGTTAAACGCGGGGGCAAAAAGGTCCAGGACTTCTCAAAAACCCCGGGCCTTCTTTGAGCAAAACCTCTTTTCTCCCCCGATGTCATATGCCGCCTTTGCCAGTAAAACCCCATTTAAATAAAAGGCAAAATCTTGGTTTAACCACCACCAAAATTCTAGTCAATGCAGTGAATGCATTAGTTTTAAATGGGGGGCAACACCCGGGCCAAAAAAGGCCAGGGCCGACCCGGGTTTTCCCAAACCCCTGTCACACCCTCGTCTCCCCCCTCCTCCCCTCCGCCCCACCAAAGTTCCCCAGCCCGGGCCCCTTTCCCCTCAGGGCATGAACAGGGATAACCCCCCCGCTTCAGCCTCCACCGGGCGCCCCATTTCCACCAAACCCACCAAAAACCCACCAAACCCCTTCCCCCTTCCCCAGTTTTGACGACCCGCACGCCGTTACAGAGGAAATCCGCAGGCCAGCCTTTGTCTTTCCCGGTTTTTGGAGCCGAAGAAAAATTTTAAAAACCCCCAAAACCCTCCCAAAAACCAAAAGCCTGAATGTTTTGGCATTTTCCCAAAAGGCTTTTGGCCTTGGAAATTTCCTTTTTCCTGCTGGGGGGACACAAGGGGTTTCCGCCCCGTTTATGGCCCTTGCCCCGCCCCCAAAACCAGATTTCTGGGGGGGAGGGATGCCTTTTTCCAGAAAAGCTTTCCCCGCCCTGGCCATCCACGTTCATCTAAAAAATTTCAAGCGGTTGTCCCGCATTGTTGGGCCGGGAAAAAAATTTCCCTTTACCACTGACCCCAAAAGGGCTAGTAACACTGGCCCAAAAACCGCTATATCCTGTGGGAAACTCCTGGGGACCGGGTGGATGTCTCTTTGGGGGTGGCGGTGGCTCTCAGGGGTCGGGCCCCGCTCTTTTAAAACCGCAGGGGTGGTGCAGGGGTTTTTTTCCCCCAAGGTTTCCCCTTGGGGGCATCCGGGCCCAAAAAAACCAGGCCTTTTGGAAATTAAAATTTTTTCTTGGAGACCATCCAAAACACGGTCAGGGCTGTGGACGGCCTCCGTTTAAAGAGATCCCCAAAACCCGGAAGGGGACAAGAACCTTGTTCCAGGCAAGGTGGTGTGGGGATAACGGGGGGAAAACTTTCTTTTCCGCCCCTTTTGATCGGGTTTAAACTGGGGAAAAACCCCTTTCCGGGGCCCTGTATTTTCCTCGTCGCCAGAAAAATTTTTAAGAGCCGCAAAAAAGGGGCCGGGGCCCGCGGGCGGAGGAGGGGCGGAAACAAAATCGGACACGGACCTTTCTCTCCGTTTGAAAACCACAAGGCCCCACAGTTTCACAATTTTATCGGTTTCCCTTTTTGGGAGGGGGGGTTCGGGGGCCCGGGCTAGTGCAAGGGGGGCGCCCCGGGTCCCCAGGGGGCAAACATCTTGGGGGCAAGTCAGGGGGTGTGGTTTAAACTTTTGCCGAGGAAGCAGAGGAGGAGAGGGGGTATTTCCCAACCCCCGACGTTACCGACAACCCCCTTGGAAATGGTTTGGGGCAATTTTTAGGGGGAGGAGGAAATGAGGGGAAAATCCCGTTTTCTAGTGCCCCTCGAAACCCCCGGGTTTTGGGAAATCAAGGGCCCCTCTCTCACATGTGTGACTTGGAGTGCCCATTTCTCCCAAAATTATCCCGCATTAAGGCCATCAAAATGAAAAAACAGTTACTGGGGTCCCCCCCTCCTGGATTTCCCACAAAACAAAAAAAAAGCCCCTTTCCTTCCACCCACCCAAAAAAGAAGTAAAATGCAGGAAAAAGGAGACCTTGCTGATTTAAACAACTGGGAAATTGTTTGGTTGCTTCAAGTTCTTCAAATGTCACGGTGGAAAAAACGTCACAAAAGTGACAGCGGAAAAGGGGGCTAAGTTTTCCGTTTGCGGCAGCAGCAAAAGGAAACAGAAGCCTAAAGGGTGACCCCTTGGGAATATTTATTTACCACCCACCAACGCATGCAAAGCAGGGCACACATCCAACACACAGAGACCACTTCAAAATCGGGGGGGGGGGGGGCCAAAATCTGCGTCCCCAACAAACCATTTTTTGGATGTTTCCGGACCCCCCAAAAGACTTTTGGGTTTTCCAAAATGGATGAATGGCCCGAGCCCTCGCCACGGAAAGGGGGT
Source organism: Phyllomedusa bahiana (assembly GCA_025379985.1). Taxonomy (NCBI): domain Eukaryota; kingdom Metazoa; phylum Chordata; class Amphibia; order Anura; family Hylidae; genus Phyllomedusa; species Phyllomedusa bahiana. The sequence goes on from JAODAL010025057.1 coordinate 37,963, forward strand.
TTTTTTTTGTCCTTTTTTCCACCCCGCAGCCACGTCATAAACTGAGCGGACCTTCACCCCAGCTGGAAAAATCATTACGACAAAAAAAACAACCCCTTTCCCCAAATAAGGGGGGAAACGATTTGATTTCATCAAGAAGAATAAAGGGATGGATTCCCCTTTAAAGATGTTGTGGCCCCAATTTGGGCCAGGGCACCGGGTTAGTTGCCGGGCTACTTCACTTTCCTCTTCAAAAAAGAAATGGTCCCCCTTTTAAAAATTTTTTTGAAAAAAGGGTAAATTTTTTACTTTCAATTTTTTTTTCTCATTCCCCAAAAGTTCATTTTCTGGTTTTGCTTTTGAGGAGACTGTAAAAGAAACAAGGTTTCAAGACAAAATTTGGTTTTTCCATTTTTTCACTTCAAACTTTAGAAATTTTTCCCCATTGTCAATGGTTTTTGGGGGCATGTTTGCTGGAGATACACTTTTTATCATGGGGCCTTTGGAACAGAAATGTGGGCCTTTTAAATGGGATTTTTTCCCTCCCCAATTTTTAAAAGTGGCTGAGAAGTCCCTTTTTTTTTAAATTTTGGGGGGTCATGGTTTTCTTTGAAAGAACAATACTACAGGTCCTATTTTAAAAAAATGTTGTTTTTAACAGGGCCTTTTTTTCTTTTTACCAAAATTGGGCAAAAAGGGCCCCTTTTGGGGCATGTTTTGAATTTTTTGGGGGGATTTTGCTGGGGAAAAGCAGTAAAAACAGGTCCCATTTTAAAAAAAAAATGGTTTCTAACAACAAATTTTTTTCTTCACAATTGCCCAAAAGTTTGGGTCAAGGGTTTTATGGGGGCTGGGCAAGGAAACGGAAAAAGGGGAGGGGCACTGTTAAAAGGGCACATTTGAAAAGAAATTTTTTTTTGCAAGGATCTTTAAAAAAAGTTGCAATCCCTTTATTGAGACAACCCATTTAAAACAATTAAAAAAAAAGAAAACAAAACGTTTGTTGGGGTTCCAATCCTATTTTAAAAAAAAATTTTTCTAGAATTAAAACTACTAAAAAACTTGCTTGGGACAAATAAATGGTAAAAAAAAAATTTCCCCTTTAATTGTACAAGGGGGGCCAAAAGGAAGCGACCCAGATTTTAGGTTAAAAAAAGGGGGAAAATGAAGTATGGAGCCCCCGGACAGGAAAAAAATAACAGAAAACAATTTTCCTCCCGCACGTTGAGAAAAAAGAGAAAAAAGATGCCAAAGAAAAAAAAACCCTGGGTGGAAAAAAGGAGCGTTAACCACCAGTAAATTTTCCCAAATGGGGGCTCCCAAATTTTTCCGCCCACTCATACGGAAGGGGCAATGCTACCCAGGGGGCCTTTTTTTACGTGTACGAGGAAGGCTGGAGGCCAAATCCCACTTTGCAAATTGCTTTTAGGGACGGGCTTGTTTTTTCGTTGCTGCGTCATAAGGGAATTTTTTCCCCTGGGGAAAATAGTTGGGGCAGAAGCCCCCTGGGCTCTCCCCCGGGACCCAAATGTAAATCGGCCCCCGGCAGCAGAACCTGCGTGTTTAAAAATGACAACGGGGTAGCCCCGGGGGTCTCACCGAAACCCCCCGTAAGTCTGGGCCCCGGCAGCTGGACCCCCCGTTTTTAACAGATGGTGCGGAAGACTAGCTCTCCCCCTTAAGGGGCCCAAAACAGGGGGAGCTTCAAATTTCTCAAAAAAAAAACGAAATTTTTAAAAAAAGGTTTATTTCGTTTAGGTTTTAAATGGGTCAAAAAAGGGCCCCCAAAGGGGTGGGCCCCAAATTTAACAATTTGAGGCTAAAATTTTCTGGGGGGGGATTCAAAAATGGGGGGTTTTGCTCATTTTTTCTCCCAGGGGAGTCTGGTTTCCCCAATCAAATGAAAAAAGGATTTGGGGGAAAAAAAAAACCCTTTAAATTTAATTTTGGGGGGAAAACCCCCCTCCCCAAAAAAAAACCCAAAAGGAAAGGGGAAATTTTCTTCTCAACTAAGAATGTTTTGGGATTATTGGACATTTTTATTTTCTTTTTGGGGGTGGCAACAAATTAAAAACATCTACACTTGGGAAAAAATTCCTTTAAAAAATAAGGGAGGGGTAAAAGTGGTATGTTATCCCCACTTGAAAAAAAAAAACCCCCAAAAGAAAAATAATGTAAAACAAAAAAATTAAAAAATTCCCTAAATAAATTTGTAAGCAAATGGGCCCGTTACCAAAAAAAAAAGATAGTGGGCCCCCTTGTATTTTGTGGGGCCCAAAAAGGTTTTGGGGGTCAAACTTTCGGGACAGGCCCCATTTTAGTCCAAAAAGTCAGTTCAACTAAAATGGGGGTTGAAAGACTCCTTTTTCCGGGGACTTTTTAAAAATTTTGGGCAGGGGCGGTTTAAAGGGCAAATTTCCCCCGGTTTTCAGGACAAGGGGGTAAAAAAAAAAGTCAATGTCCAGTTCAACTAAAAAGGGGGGTTGAAAGGGCTCCATTTCCGGGACTTTTTAAAATCTGGGGGGCTTTCCGGTTTGGGGGGTCAAAGGGTGTGGACCAGGACAGGGAAATCAATGTCCAGTAAACTCAAGGTAACTACCCTTGCTTTCTTTTCTTATCTCTCTGCAGCGTTTTTACCCCTGTTGAAATTTCCACCCTCCTCCTCAGAAAGTCAGCGCCAAATTTGGGCCCCCAGGAACACCCCGCTCTCGCTTTGGTTTCCCCATCTTTTCCTTTTTTTAACCCCTCCTTTAGTGTTCCCCATTTTCTAGGTTCAAACTCCTCTCCTCCCCTCTTGCTGTTTTTTGGTTTCCCCAGGGAAACAGTTCTTGGTCCCTCCCCTTCTTTTAAACCATACAGCCCCCATTGGAAAAACCATCGGGGATTTTGGGTTCCAGTTAAACCCTCTCTTTTCTGTTTAACCCAGTTAAAACACCTCCCCCGTGACATCCCCTCCAGCCCTGCTACCCAAAAAAAAAACCCCCGTTTAGTGGGCTGGCCCCCTTTCTCTGAAAAATCATGTCCCCCTCTCCATTTTGAAACAAAAATCACTTTAAAACGGGAAATTCTTTTCCTTTTCGCCATCTACCAAAACCAAAACCCCCCCCTGTATATCTGTATGTGGTACCAAACCAAATTTTTTCAAGGCAGCAGGGGCCCCCTGTCTGTGGGGTTTTTACTAGATTCTGAAACTGCCTTTTACCCCCATATATCCAATTTCCCTTTTTACCCCCTCCTGTCCCCCTGCACCCAAGGAAACTTCCCCAAAAACCGTTTCCCTTTTCCCCACCGTTTTGGAAAACAACTCAAATCTCATTAAAGCCTTATTCTTTCTCGTCTTGATTACTGTAACTCCTTGCTTATCGGTTGCCTCTGCAAAACTCCCCCCTCTTAAATCTGTCCTGAATGCAGCGCCAGGCCTCTTTCTCTTGCCGCTATACTGATGCCCCCCCCTGTTCAGCCCCACTGTAGGTTCCCCATTCGTACAGGTTACATAAAACTCAGCTTCCACTCTGTCTCCCAATGCGCCCCCCCCCACATCCCTCCCTCGTCTCTGTCTACCACCCGACCTGCCTCTCGCTCTGTGCATATCATTTTCACAAAATAAATCTCCGGACCTCCCTGCCCTCTCCAAGATTTCACACGTGCGGAAAAAATTCTCGGGAATATCTACCGCGGGCGATCAGGCCCCAACTCACAACCCTACGTTTTAAGAGGGCCCTGAAACACATCTTCTCATCTCGCCTACCAAGACCCAAATGCTATCCAACATCTGTCACTCCCTGCATTTTGGGCCTCACAGGCACATTTGATATAATGTACATCTGGGTGGCAGGTTACCTTTTTATGTAAACCCCCTATTTATGAAAAAAGGCTGGACCATTGTAAATTTGGCACTTTTACCGTATTTTCCACATACACCCAATAGATTGTAGCTTACGGCAGGGCCCTCACATTGTGTCTCTGTAATTATTTTAATGTGTAATTTTTATTTTTTACCTTAAATTTTTGTAAAGTGTCGGGAATATGTTGCCGCATATAAAAAAAGTTTATTTTTTTATTTTTTTTTTAATTATTTTTAAGGTGGTTCAAATACCCCTTTTTTCCAGAAATTTTTTAATCTGGTTCTGCAAGTTTGGGGGTCATCTGCTTCCGGCAGGAAATTCAATGTCCAGTTTTAAGTAAAATGTTTGGGTTTAAATCATATGCCTTCTGACACGTTTAATTTTTGGGGGGATGCAGGTTTAAGGGTCATGCTGTTTGGGAAAAGACAGGAATGTGAATGGGGTGTTTTTTTTTCTGTGGCTTTTAAAACCTAAGTGGTTGCCTAAGATGTAGCAGTATCCATTTGATGTTTTTGGATGTTAATTCCGTTTCCATCCCTGTTTGGGTGTAGAAAAGGGGGTTTTTTCCTCCCCATAGACTTTAATGGTCATCGGCGTTTTAATCTTTTTATGACTTCGGAAATGCTTGTAATGCCGATATCTCTACGCCCATCGATAGTCAACGTAATCGCTCATCACTAGACAAAATCCATAAAAAAAGGATTTTAACGTCAAAATCATTAAAAAAAGTATTTTTAGCGAAAAAATCATGAATTGCCAAAAATGGGTTAGCAACCAAAGCATGATCCTTTTATTACGAACGGTACGAGCACGGACAGCTGGGACACTTGTATGCAAATTTGATAAGGTATAACCTTTATCAACATCCACTATAGGTGGGACTTGGGTCTCCTGGGTGGGTTTTCATTGAAAAATCTCGGCAAAAAATGTCGCGAAAACGCACCAAAAAACGTCCGCCGCTTTCCATAGACTCCTGTAGTAAATTTCCTGCCCTGTGCTGGCGTTTTTTAGAGCATGTTGCAAAAGACGACCAGTAAAAAAAACAAGCAGAAAAAAGGTCAGTGGAGACAGCAGGACATTTTTACTATAAGGCTATGTCTACACTGCAGTGGACAAAAAACGACCTGAAAACGAATGACTAAAAACGTTCATGAGGAGGGGAACATCTCTCCTTATGGGGGAGCACCAGTAAGGTGTGTATGTTTTGTTTTGCCTTTTAGCCCACTATTTCAGCATCTGCATATCACAAGGCATTATGGGAAATGGAACTGGAAAGCTCACTGCGCCCTCTATAGGTTTTTAACAAATCCTCATTTTATTCTGATTCACTGAATCTTTGAGAAGCAAAAAGGAATAATTGTAAGCCAATTTGCTCATCTACATACGCTTTTTCGGGGTTTTGCCCCTCACCCAGTGTAGAGCAGAGCGATATTGGCTTGACTGGTGGGAGGCAATGAGTGGGTATGAGGAGGGGAACATCTCTCCTTTTGGAGAGCACCAGTTAAGGTGTGTAGTGTTTTGTTTTGCCTTTTAGCCCACTACTCAGCATCTGCATATCACAAGGCATTATGGGAAAGGAGCTGGAAAGCTCACTGCGCCCTCTTAGGGTTGTAACAAACCCTCTTTTACTTCTGATTCACTGAATCTTTGAGAAGAAAAAAGGAATAATTGCCAACCCAATATTGCTCATCTACATACGCGTTTCGGGGTTTTGCCCCTCATCAGTATAGAGCAGGCGATTTTTGGCTTGACTGGTGGGAGGCAATGATGGGTATGAGGAGGGGAACATCTATCCTTATGGAGAGCCCCAGTTAAGGTGTGTAGTGTTTTTGTTTTGCCTTTTAGCCCACTACTCAGCATTTTGCATATCAAAAGGGCATTATGGGAAAGGAGCTGGAAAGCTCACTGCGCCTCTATAGGTTGTAACAAAATCCTCATTTTACTTCTGATTCACTGAATCTTTGAGAAGCAAAAAGGAATAATTGTCAAGCCAATATTGCTCATCTACATGAGGATTTGTTACAACCTATAGAGGGCGCAGTGAGCTTTCCAGCTCCTTTCCCATAATGCCTTGTGATATGCAGATGCTGAGTAGTGGGCTAAAAGGCAAAACAAAACACTACACACCTTTAACTGGTGCTCTCCATAAGGAAGAGATGTTCCCCTCCTCATACCCATCTTTGCCTCCCACCAGTCAAGCCAATATCGCTCTGCTCTACACTGATGAGGGGCAAAACCCACACAACCGTAATGATATCAGAAATATTGGCTTGACAATTATTCCTTTTTGATTCTCAAAGATTCAGTGAATCAGAAGTAAAATGAGGATTTGTTAACCTTAGAGGGCGCAATGACTTTCCAGCTCCTTTCCCATAATGCCTTGTGATATCAGATGCTGAGTAGTGGGCTAAAAGGCAAAACAAAACACTACACACCTTAACTGGTGCTCTCCATTAAGGAGAGATGTTTCCCCTCCTCATACCCACTCATTGCCTCCCACCAGTCAAGCCAATATCGCTCTGCTCTACACTGATGAGGGGCAAAACCCCGAAACGCGTATGTAGATGAGCAATATTGGCTTGACAATTATTCCTTTTTGCTTCTCAAAGATTCAGTGAATCAGAAGTAAAATGAGGATTTGTTACAACCTATAGAGGGCGCAGTGAGCTTTCCAGCTCCTTTCCCATAATGCCTTGTGATAAAAACGTTCATGAAACTGAGTTTTCTGTCCTCTGCCTGTCAAAAGCAGCTAAAAAAAAACAGCAGTTTTCTGCCGCGTTTTGCGATTTTGGAACAGTTTTTTACACGTGTTTTTTGCTTGTCTTCAAGTCTGTTTTTTAATTTATGCATAAATTAAGCCATTGGATGTAACTACATAATACAAAAGGGGTGTAAAGCTCATTATTGCATTTATATGTCATCTTGTAAGTTGTTTTACGGATTTTGCCACTAATAAAGTCATATTGCGTTTGTCGCCAAAAGTACGGGTTTTTTTACGGATTTTTGCCCTAAAGTCAATTTTTTATGGATTTTGGTGATAAAATCCGTATTTTTACACATTTTGACGCTTATAAAGTTATTTAGCTTTTGTCGCCAAAAATACGTTTTTCACGGATTTTGGTCCTAAAATATAAAACTAAATCACCAAAAAAGGGTGGAAAATTTTAAACAAAGAAACCTAAAATATAAATTTTATTAATAATACAATAAAAATAGCATCGCTATGGAAACATACATAAAATAGGGTTAAACCCAAAATATGTGGCCCTAGATCGCCCTAAATAACTAGCAGAGCCCCTAGATGTCCACAGGATGGTCGCCCTGACAAAGAACGGTCCTGTCTTGAACCTCTCCCTGGAAAATTCACCCTAGTAGTCCCTTACAAAATAGAGTATAACTAGAGATGGGCGAATTTCCCGAAATTTGTTTCGTTCACTTCGCCGAATTTCTCGGCAAAAAATTACTTTGTTCCGAATTACTTCGGCACGAATCACGTTAAAAAACAGTGATTTCCAGGCTGCACAGAGCCTGCAGGGTGCTGTAGAACATTGTGCCATGCTTAAATATACAGAGGGAGCTTGGTTTGGTATTCATACAATGTTATGTTTTAGTATGACATGCAGATGACTGCCGCCGCTCTTAAAAATCCTTCACTATAAAATTCCCGGGCACTTAAGAGGGCAAAACTGACCAAAAAACTGAACCCGGGAATGTTGCCTGATAAAGTATGCCAGAAAAAGCTGGAAAAAAACAACCTGAGAGCTCAGGTGGAAAACATTAGTGACAGAGTGTGGAGGTGACGGCGCTAGCCCACAGCATGAGGTCAGACGTGGCACAATGAATTTTTGGAGGTGGGCAAAACAGGAATAGGTCACAGAGTGGACAATGACACAGTGTGGAGGTCACGGCAGCAGCAGCATGAGGTCAGACATGGCACAATGACGGTGTGTAGGTCCGGCACATCACCACAGCAGCAGAAATGAGTTCAGACAGTGGCACAATGACACAGGTGTGTAGGTCACGGCAGCAGCAGAAAGAGGTCAGGCATTGGCCAATGACATTCGGGAGGTGGCAAAAAACAGGAGTAGGCCACAGAGTGGGACATGACACAGTGTGTAGGTCACGGCAGCAGCCACAGCAGCAGCTTTGAGGTCAGACAGTGGGCAATATGACACAGTGTGTAGGTTACGGAAAGCAGCCACACAGCAAGCATGAGGTCAGACAGTGGCACAATGACACAGTGTGGAGGTCACGGCAGCAGCCACTGCAGCAGCATGAGGTCAGGCAGTGGCACAATCACATTTGGGGGTGGCAAAACAGGAGTAGGCCACGGGAGTGGGCAATGACACAGTGTGTAGGTCACGGCGCAGCCACAGGGCAACATGAGGTCAGACAGTGGCACAATGACACAGTTGTGGTCACGGCAGCAGCAGCATGAGGTCGGCAGTGGCACAATGACTTTTCTGGAGGTGGCAAAAACAGGAGTAGGCCACAGAGTGGGACAATGACACAGTGTGTAGGTCACGCCAGCAGCCACAGCAGCAGCATAGGTCAGACAGTGGAAATATGACACAGTGTGTAGTCACGGCAGCAGCCACAGCAGCAGCATGAGGTCAGACAGTGGCACAATACACAGGGGTGGAGTCACGGCAGCAGCCACAGCAGCAGCATGAGGTCAGACAGTGGCACAATCACATTCTGGAGGTGGCAAAAACAGGAGTCGGCCACAGAGTGGGACAATGACACAGTGTGAAAGGTCACGGCAGGCAGCCACAGGAGCAACATGAGGTCAGACAGTGGCAAAATGACACAGTGTGTAGGTCACTGCAGCAGCAGCATGAGGTCAGGCAGTGGCACAATGACATTCTGGAGGTGGCAAAAACAGGAGTAGGCCACAGAGTAGGACAATGACACAGTGTGTAGGTCACAGCAGCATCCACAGCAGCAGCATGAGGTCAGACAGTGGCACAATGACACAGTGTGGAGGTCACGGCAGCAGCCACAGCAGCAGCATGAGGTAAGACAGTGGCACAATCACATTCTGGAGGTGGAAAAAACAGGAGTAGGCCACAGAGTGGGGACAATGACACAGTGTGTAGGTCACGGCAGCACCACAAGGAGCAGCATGAGGTCAGACAGTGGCACAATGACAAAGTGTGTAGGTCAACGGCAAGCAGCAGCATGAGGTCAGGCAGTGGCACAATAAACATTCTGGAGGTGGCAAAAACAGGAAAGTAGGCCACAGAGTGGGACAATAAACCAGTGTGTAGGTCAGGGCCCGGGCACCACAGGAGCAGCAGAGGTCAGACAGTGGCACAATCACATTCTGGAGGTGGCAAAAACAGGAGTAGGCCACAGAGTGGGACAATGAAACAGTGTGTAAGGTCACGGCAGCAGCCACAGGAGCAGCATGAGGTCGAAAAGTGGCACAATAAAACAGTGTGTAGGTCACGGCAGCATGAGGTCAAGCAGTGGCACAATGACATTCTGGAGGTGGCAAAAACAGGAGTAGGCCATAGAGTGGGACAATGAAAACGTGTGTAGGTCACGGCAGCAGCCACAGCAGCAGCATGAGGTCAGACAGTGGCACAATGACACAGTGTGGAGGTCACCGGCAGCAGCCACAATAGCAGCATGAGGCAGACAGTGGCACAATCACATTCTGGAGGTGGCAAAAAACGGAGTGGGCCCACAGAGTGGGAAAAATTTGACACAGTGTGTAGGTCAACAGCAGCAGCAACAGGTGCAGCTGAGGTCAGACAGTGGCACAATGACACGTGTTAGGTCACGGCAAGCAGCAGCATGAGACAGCAGTGGCACAATGACATTCTGGGGGGTTGCAAAAACAGGAGTAGGCCACAGAGTTGGCACAATGAACACAGTGTGTAAGTCACAGCAGCAGCCACACAGCAGCATGAGGTCAGGACAGTGGCACAATGAAACAGTGTGTAGGTCACGGCAGCAGCAGCATGGGGTCAGGCAGTGGCACAATGACATTCTGGAGGTTTGCAAAAACGGGGAGTAAGCCACAGAGTGGCACAATGACACAGTGGTGTAGGTCACAGCAGCAGCCACAGCAGCAGCATGAGGTCAGACATTTGGGCACAATAAACCGAGTGTGTAGGTCACAGGCAGCAGCAGCATGAGGTCAGGCAGTGGCACAATGACATTCTGGAGGTGGCAAAACAGGAGTAGGCCACAGAGTGGACAATGAACCAGTGTGAGGTCACGGCACCCAGCCACAGCACCAGCATGAGGTCAGACAGTGGCACAATGAAACAGTGTGTGGGTAACGGCAGCAGCAGCATGAGGTTAGGCAGTGGCACAATGACATTCTGGAGGTGGCAAAAACAGGAGTAGGCCACAGATTTGGGCAATGACACAGTGTGGAGGTCACGGCAACTCAGCCACAGCAGCAGCATGAGGTCAGACAGTGGCACAATGACACAGTGTGGAGGTGGATGGCAACACCAGTCCCTGGTAAAGATGGTGGTGGCAGATGGAGAAACTGTCAGCAGATGGTGTGGGCATCAGGCGGGGGGCGGCATAAAGAATAGTGGCTGAGGCAGGTAGTTTAAACCCCAGACTCATTTCTCACAGTTTGGGTGAGGGCGTCATGGCTGATGTAGTCTGACGCCTAAGGCATTGGTGTGTGGAAATCCTGGCCGATCCACGCCTGATTCATCTTGACAAAGGTCTGTCGTTCCACATTTCCCGTGGAAAAGCGGGGTCATCTGCCTTGTCTTCCTCATCTCCATCCACCTCCTCCAGCTGATCTTGCTCCTCCTCTCTTGTCACCTGGGTAGAAAATCCACTCATTTCACAAGACAATGCTTCTGCTCCAATGTCCTCCTCCTCCTCCTCCATTTCAGTCCCCACCGGACTCATGTGGCCGCGAGATGAAGTCGCCACGACTCCAGTAGCCTGCCTGCCCAGACAGATTTTTCAGCATCTGTTCCAGGACATGAAGGGAGTGCAATGACGTTATTCATCCCGTAGTCCTGGCGACTGACAAATAACTTTGCCTCCTCGAATGGCCCCCACAAACGGCAGGTGTCACGCTTTAGCTGCCACTGGCTGACATCAAAGTTACACAGGGAGTCCTTCTGTCTGTCTGGATCATCAAAAAATCGTTATTGGCCTTTCTCTGTTCATACAGTCGGTCCAACATGTGCAAGCTGGAATTCCAACGGGTGGAAACATCGCATATCAGAGTGTGTTGGGGAGGCCGTTCTGCTGCTGCAACTCAAGGAGGGTGTTCCTGGCTTTGTACGAATGGATAAAGTGCATGCACAGTTTCCTGGCCATTTTCAGAATGTTCTGAAGATCGGTGGAAGACTTCACAAGCAGATTGAACACGTGCGCCATGCAGGGCGCATGGACCATCCCTCCTCGGTGCAGCGCGGACACCATGTTCCTCCCATTGTCCATCACCATGATTCCGATTTGCAGTTGGCGCGGAGAAAGCCACACATCGATTTCTTGCTGCATGACGCGGAGCAGTTCCTCCCCTGTGTGACTTCGTTCGCCGAGGCAAGCCAGGTGTAGAACTGCGTGACACCGCTGTGCCCTACACATGTGGTATGATGGAGCAGTACTTGTGGAGGCTGAGATGGTGGTGGTGGTGGAGGAGGAGGAGGAGGAGGAGGAGGCGGACATTGGCGCAGGAGCAGCAGTTTGACAACGTGGAGGAGAAAGCGGCGTCTCCTGTCCAAGTTGTTGGTGTGCCTGGGCCGGAAGCACATTCACCCAGTGGGCCGTAAAGGACATGTACTGGCCCTGACCGTAGTTACAGCTTCAGACGTCCGCGCTGCCGTGCACCTTGGAACAAACCGATAAGCTTAAGGACTGGCCCACCTTCTGTTCTACATATTTATGAAGTGCTGGTACTGCCTTTTTGGAAAAGAAATTATGGCTTGGAACTCTCCATCTCGGCTCGGCACAAGCCATTAGTTCTCTGAACGGTGCAGAGTCCACCATTTGGAAAGGGAGGGACTGCAGTACCAACAACTTGGACAGGAGCACGGTCAGCTGCTGCACCTTAGGATGGTTGGACACATACTGTTGTCTCTTTGCAATCGCCTCGCTGAACGACTGCTGGCGCCATGAGTAGCGAGGAGCAGGAGCATCTGGACCGGGAGATGATGTCAAAGAGAAACAGCTCCCTTCTGCAGAGGTGGTGGAGCCTTGACTGGCTGCAATGGCATGCGTACCACTGGGCGCTGCTGCTGCTGCTGTTGCTGCGGCGGCAGGATGGACCACCACATCTGAGCCACGTTTCTCCCAGGCCACCGGATGGTGACGCTGCATGTGTTGACGCAGGGCCGTGGTGCCAACGTTAGCTCCCTGGCCACGCTTCACTTTCTGCCCACAGATTCTACATATACCCATATTCGGCTCCTCCGGTGTCTTAGCAAAGAACTGCCACACCGCCGAGTATCGGATTTTACCGCCAACGCTCCGCACTGAGTGACTACTGCCGCCGCTGCCTCGCTGAGCCCCTGTGCCGCTACTTTGTTGGACCTGCGAAGCGGGTTTTTTACCCCGTGGCCGCTTGGCTTCCGACCTCACACTGCTGCTATCCTGCTGACTCACGGCCACACGACCCACTTGCTGATGCGCAAGCTGACGCCCTCTTCTCCTGACGATGATGAAGCCCTTGCCTCACCCGGCTCCCAAGTGCGGTCGGCTACATCATCATCTATTTGTGTTTCATCGTCACTGCTGTCCTCATCACCGGTCTTGGTATGCAGAGGCTGACCCCTCACAACATGACCTCCCATGCCACTTTCAACATCTATACTTTGCCGCCTACTGCAAGAAGCAGGGGATATTGGCCCCATTTCTTCGCTGCCAAGTAGCTGCTGACTGCCCTCCTCAAATTGTTCATCCTCGCTATATAGTGGCACTGAGCCCAGACCACATAGTAGATCTCTGGCTGAGGGAACCGGATGGGACAGAGGCGGGTTGAGGACAGGTGAGGGCCGCTGACCAGCTCCCGGGTCATGCCAACTAAGGGTTGTGTCTGACGTTCCCACCGACTCTTGGCTGGGGTTGTCAGATGTCATCTGGGAGGAAGTGGATGACCTAGTCAACCAATCAAGAACCATGGGGTTGCTGAACAACACACGGCCGCTAGACACCAGCAAAACAACGCTTAATTAACCCCTGGACGTAAATTGCGCAATAGAATTGAGCCGCACAAAATAGTAGCTTTGTAGCGTGTTACAATTGCGTGTTTTCTACGCCACACAACAAGAGATACAGTTGTAATTAACCTTTGCTTGTGAATTAGGCTACAGGAAAATGTATATATTTTGGCGTTGAAAAAGACGGTTTATTTTTGTCAGCACACCAGCAAAACAACTCTTAATTAACCCCTGGATGTAAATTGCGCAATAGAATTGAGCCGCACAAAATAGTAGCTTTGTAGCGTGTTACAATTGCGTGTTTTCTACGCCACACAACAAGAGATACAGTTGTAATTAACCTTTGCTTGTGAATTAGGCTACAGGAAAAATTTATATATTTTGGCGTTGAAAAAGACGGTTTCTTTGGGTCAGCACACCAGCAAAACAACGCTTAATTAACCCCTGGATGTAAATTGCGCAATAGAATTGAGCAGCCAAAAATGAAGTGGTATTTGTATTGTAAAAACGCTCTTACTGCTTGGACCTGTCTCAGTAATCAGATAGCGGGGATCTGTACATGACTTATCCTGGACCCCGTCCTCTATCTTACCAGCCCTGTTTTCCATCATTAAGGGACGTGAGTTATATTTATTGCATACATCTTTTTTTTTTTTTTTCTTAGATGTTCCGTATTGTTGTTATAAACTGCTATTTTTCCCTGATGAACCCCAGTATCTAGGGGGGAAACGCGTTGGAATATTGGAATATTTATGCGTTATTGAACATCTTCCTATGACGCATCATCAATTCATAGTATTATTGAACATCAAACGTATATTGTCTGTTGTATTGTTATTTATCACAGCACTTTTTTTGTTGTGCACTCCATTTGTGGTATATGGTTTTTTTTCTTTTTTTCATTTAGATGTAGCTAGGACAGGGTTAGTTTAGGTTCCAGTGTGGGGGCGCCCTTATTGGGGCGATTTCCCCATTTTTGAGGCAGACAGGTCTTTGATAGGGTATATTTGAGGGTGTCTTTTCGTTTTCTTTCTCAATTCTTATTTATTTTTATTAAAAGTTATGTTTTATGTATCTTTATCTAGGTGTTATACCTGTAGTTGTTTTGGTTTAAATGAATACAACAGGAACTGGCTTAGATCCCACTTGGATATTGAATGTATATTCAGCTGCAGTGGACGCACACTGGATTTCAGATCCAATACCCCAAAAAATCAGAAATAGAACATTAAGAGAACAGTCTCTGAGACAAGCTGAGACACCCCACAGAAATCGCTGTATAAAAATCAATTCTTCAGTAAGAGCTATTAGCCGCGGCAGCACCTTCCCTGATGAGCACAGTGAGAGGAGTGTGAGCTCCCGGCGTCGCGCCCGGACTTATATAGTGCGGTGACGTCACAGAATCCCGCCGGTCTCTGATTGGCTTCACCTCTGCACATGTCATGCAGGCTATGCCCTTCTTCCTCCCAGAGTGCTTTGCCCCATGTAGCGCCATGTGCTTGCAGCCATTTTATCAATCAAAAGCACACTTCGTTCACCCGAAGTACCCCAAAGTTCGACTTTGTTCCGAACCGAAGTTTTCCTGAAATTCTAAACGAATTCCACTTCGTTAGAATCAATTCGCCCATCTCTAAGCATAATGTGTCACGAGAAAACAATCTCTTAATCACATGGATAGGTAAAAGTGTCAAAAAGTTATTCTCACATAGTGAGAATGCCAGATTTCAAAAATAGAGCTGTGTCAGTAAGGCCAAAACTGGCTGGGTCCTTAAGGGGTTAAATATTGACACTGTATTGGCTATGCATAGAAATGGTAGAATTTCTCAAAAATTCGGTTCGCCGAGTTCGTCAAATTTTTTGGCAAAATTCTTTTCGACTCAAATTTATTTGCTGCGAATTGCGATAAAAAACAACTATTTTTTGGCTGCAGAGAGCCTGTAGGGTGTTGTAGGACATTGTGCCATGCTCAAATATGCATAGAGAGCGTGGTTTGGTCTTCATACAATGCTGTGTTTTAGTATGACACGCAGATGACAACCGTGGCTCTTAGAATCGCTTCACACTTCACTTCTCTGGTCAGTTACAAGGGCAAAACTGACCAATTAACTGAAATGGGAACGCAGTCTGACAAGGTAATGCCAGCGCCAGCTGGAAAGAACTGAGCTGAGGGCTAAGATTCTACTATAATAATAATAATAATTAGTGATGAGCGATTACGTCGACTATCGTCATCGGGTCGATAGTCGATAGCGTCAATTATCATGCCGATATCCGATAGTCGATAATAGATTATCGCCGATGACCATTAAAGTCTATGGGAGAGGAACACCTTCATTCTTACACCCAAACAGGGCTGGAGAAGCTGGAATTAACATACACAACAGTAAACTGGGTAGGTGCTACATCTTAGGCAACACACTTAGGCTATAAAAGTCACAGAAAAAAGTCACAGACTATTCACTATCCCTGTCCTGTACCACAGCATGACCCTTAAACCTGCATGACCCACAAATTAAAAAGTGCCAGAAGGCAGTATTATTTGAACCATCATTTTACTTGAACTGGACATTGACTATCCCTGTCCTGGAACGCAGCATGACCCTTAAGTCTGTCTGACCCACAGATTAAAAAGTGCCGGAAAAAGGAGTCTTTCAACCACCATTTTAGTTGAACTGGACATTGACTATACATGTCCTGTACCGCTGCATGGCCCTCAAACCTGTATGACCCACAGATTAAAAAGTGCCGGAAAAAGTAGTCTTTCAACCACCACTTAGTTGAACTGGACATTGACTATCCCTGTCCTGGAATGCAGCATGACCCTTAAGTCTGTCTGACCCACAGATTAAAAAGTGCCGGAAAAAGGAGTCTTTCAACCAACATTTTAGTTGAACTGGACATTGACTATCCCTGTCCTGGGCCACAGCATGAGCCACAAACCTGCATGACCCACAGATTTCAAAAAGTGTTTCCCGGAAAAAAAAGTTTAGTCCCCATTTCAAAAACCACACCATTTTAGTTGAACTGGACATTGACTATACCTGTTCTGTACCACAGTATGACCATTAAATCTGTCTGACCCACAGAACAAAAAGTGCCGGAAAAAGAGACTTTCAACCACCATTTTAGTTTCACATAGACTATCCCTGTCCTGGGCCACAGCATGAGCCCCAAACCTGCATGACCATCAGATTTAAAAAGTGCCTGAAAAAGGAGTCTTTCAACCACCATTTCAGTTAAACTGGACATTGACTATCCATGTCCTGGACTGCAGCATGACCCAAAAACCCGCACAGGTGCCCTTATGGACCATCAGCAGAAAATTTCTCAATAAGAAATAAACTATATTAAAAACAACATGTTTTCCATTTCTGCTGCAAGAGCTACTTGCCACTCTACTGGTGACATTGTTCCACCGTGACATTGGAATGTGAAGCA
Source organism: Phyllomedusa bahiana (assembly GCA_025379985.1). Lineage (NCBI taxonomy): Eukaryota > Metazoa > Chordata > Amphibia > Anura > Hylidae > Phyllomedusa > Phyllomedusa bahiana. The sequence goes on from JAODAL010025057.1 coordinate 54,374, forward strand.
AACGAAACAGATGTCCCCAGTAGGTCAAACGAGACCTGTCTGAAAATCCTGCATTCAGGAAATTACTGATCAAGGCTGGTGAGGCTGTAAACGTGGATCACGCAGGTTCAGCTGGCAGGGCCGGACTTACAGTGGGTGTGGTGAGAGCAAGGGCTGGCATCCGTCATCTATTAACACGCAGGTTCAGCTAGCAGGGCCCGACTTACAGTGGGTGCGGTGAGAGCCAGGGCTGGTGTTCATCATCTATTAGCACACATGTTGAGCTAGCAGTGCCCGAGTTACAGTGGATGCGGTGAGAGCCCAGGCAGGCGTCCGTCATCCATTAACACGGCAAAAATTGCCCTTATGATGCAGCAACGAAAACAGTCGTGCTGAAGCAAAGTGCGGAAGTGGGAGTGGGAGCTCAGACCTCCAGCCTTCCTCAGTAAATAGTCAAGACCTGGCTAGCGCTTGAGAAATTTCTGCCTCTACGAGAGCGCTTGCCCCTCCGTATGAGTGCGGACCAATTGAGCTTCACTTGGAGTTTGCTGGCGGATGCGCTCCTGTTTTCCAGAGTCTCTTTTTCTTGGCATTCTTTTTCTCGTTTTACTCAAGAAAACACATTGTTAAAATAGGATGGAATCCCACCACGCCTTTGTTTCTCTTTTTTTTAATTGTATTAAATGGGTTGTCTCACTACAGGTATTGCTTGGCTATGTTTAAAGATTTGCAAAACAAGTCATTTTTGCAATAGGTGTCCATTAACAGTGTCCTACCTATTCCTATTTTGACAGCACCATCAACCTTGAGCCATTCTTGACAATTATGAAGAACAAATGTCTGTTAGAAATCACATTTTTTACAATAGGACCTGTAGTATAGCTGCATTTCACAGCAACAACATGCCCCCAAAATTAAAACATGACCCTTGAGCCACTCTGACAATTTTGAGAACAATGTCTGTTAGAAACCACATTTTTTACAATAGGACCAGTAGATAGCTGCATTTCACCAGCAAAAGGCCCCAAAAATGCAAAACATTACCCTTGAGCACTCTTGACAATTGTTTGAAGAACAAATGTCTGTTAAGAAATCACATTTTTTCACAATGGACTGTAGTATCAGCTGCTTTCACCGCAACATGCCCAAAATTAAAAATGACCCTTGAGCACTCCTTGACACATTGTTGCGCAGAACAAAAATGTCTGTTAGAAAACCACATTTTTTACAATCGGGACCTGTAGTTTAGTGCTTTCCACATGACCAAAATGCCCCCAAAAATGCAAAAACATTACCCTTGAGCCACTCTTGACAATGTGAAGAACAAATGTTGTTAGAAACCACATTTTTTTTATAATAGGACCTGTAGTAATGCTGCATTTCAAAGCGGCATGACCCAAAAAATTATAAAAATGATTCTCAGCCACTGTTCAAAATGTTGAGGGAGAAATGCCACTTAGAAGCATCACTTACTGTTCCAAAGGACCAGGATAATTGCAGTATCTCACAGCAAAATTAACCCAAAAAAATTATAAATATGACTTCTCAGCCACGAATTAAAATTGTGAGGGAGAAATGCCACTTAAAAGCCACATTTCTGTTTCCAAAGGGACCATGATTATGCTGTATCTTCACAGCAACATGACCCAAAAACATTATAAATATGACTTCTAAAGCCCACTATTTTTTACAAAATTGTTGTGAGGGAGAAATGCCACTTAAAAGCTACATTTTGTTCCAAAAGGACCATAAATTATATGCTGTATCTCACAGGCAACATGACCTCAAAACCATTGTCAATGCGAAAAACTATAAAGAAAAAGTGAGTAAATGGAATACAGTGTTTGTCATGAAACCTTGCTGTCTTTTCAGTCTCTCACAGTAAACAGCAAATTGAACTGTTGGGAAAAGAGTATAAAATTGCAGTAAGAAGATGATCATTTTTAAAAAAAAGTTTTTTCAAGAGGACCATTCTGTTTGAAGAGGAATGTGCAGTAGACCAGCAAGCTAATCGGTGACCTCGGCAATTGGGGCCACAACATCATCAGAGATCCATGCCTGATTTCATCTTGATGGAAAGTCAAACGATCCACATTATCTGTGGAAAGCCGGAATGCGTTTGTCTGTAATGACTCCTCCAGCTGTGCTGAAGGTCCGCCTCAAGATATGACCGCTGGCTGCTGGGACGACAAACACCTCTATGGGTGGCGAGCGGTGCTCGGGCCATTCGTCCATTTGGATACCCAGGGAAGTCTATTTGGGTCCGGATCACATATAAAACATTCGGTGTTGAGCCGCAGCTTGTCGCTGTGCACCATGATTTTAGCTGGTCCTCTGTGTGTTGGATGTGTGCCCTGCATTGCATGCCGTTGGTGAGGTGGTAAATAAAGATTGCCAGAGGTTACCCATTAGGTTCTTGCACCTTGCTGCTGCTGCGTACGGTACTTGGCACTCTACTGCTGTCCACGTCGCTGATGTTGTTCCACCGTGACATCATTTGGGGAATGTGAAGCAGACGCAACAGATGTCTCAATTGATCAATCAACAGGTCTCCATTTCTGCATTTTACTCTCTATTTGGTGTGGGCTGGAAAGGAAAGTGCTGGATGTTTTGTTTGTGTACCGGGGATCCAGGAGGGTGGCTCCTCATTAACTGTTGTCATTTTGATGGCTTAATGCGAGGATCATGTTGGAGGAAATGAATCCAAATCACTCATGTGAGAGATGGAGCCTGATTTCCCAAGTCTCTGGGTCGAGGGGCACTAGCAAACTGATTTCCTCATCTTCCTCCTCCGCCTCAAATTCGAGCCAACCTTTTCCAGGGGGCGGAGGCGGGGGGGGGGGGGGAGGGGGGGGGGGGTGGACAGGGACGTCGGTAACATCGGTGTTAGGAATACCTCTGCTCCCCCTCCCTCTCCTACCACCGCTGCCTCTGGCACAGCTTCACCAGCCCTGACTTGCCTGAGATGTATGCACCCCGAGCGCTGATGCGCACCCTTGGCACTAACTCTGGACGCCGAACCACTTGGCCTTAATGAAGGACCGATGAAATTGTGAGAGGAAACTGTCGAGGCCTGGGGATTTTGACGGAGAGAAAGGTCGTTGTCGCATCTGTTGGTCCGTTCACCTCCGTCGTGGCGCGGGACTGTTTGTTTCAGAGTTCGTCAACGATTGTTCCAGAACTAGATCACACATGTCACGCTGACAAGGGCATTGTCCGCACTGACCATTTTGGTGGCTTCTTCAAAAACTGGCAAAAGGATGGTGCAGGAGCTCTTCTCAACCTGCCTCCACTCTCGGTGGCTAAACACCCGAGGTCCGGCACCGCTGCTTGTCAGGCCATGGTGTCACTACGTACTGTGTAATGGCATTGCGCTGCTGCCTCAATCGCTGGGAGCATGTGGGAGGGTGGAATTCCAGAGTGTTTGCCACGAGTTCAACAATGAGGACGGGTGACGGGGAGGCCGAGCTTGACGCTGCAACGCAGTCCAGCGGGACGAAACAGGGTTTTGGCGACGGCGGAAAGTTGCGATTAGACTTGAGCCTTTCAGCAGGAAGTCAGACGGGTAGCTCTTAGAACTTTCTGGATGGACAGGTTCATGACATGTGCCAGGCAAAGGTGTTCTTCCAGCCTACCGATCTTAAGGGCGGGCAAGCAGATTCGCCCGTTATCACACACCACCTTGCCTGGCACAAGGTTCTTGGCACCCAGCCAGCGCTCGGTCTCATTGCGGAGAGCCGTCCACAGCTCCTGACCTGTGTGTGGATGGTCTCCAAGGCAGACGGAAAGGCAACATTTCCAAGGCCAAAAGCCTGGCAATGCCGGACCTATCAGGCTTTTGGCTTGGGCATGGGTTTGGGTTAAGGGTTTTTCTCTGTCCCAACCTGGAAGACAGAAAGGCTGGCTGCTAAGAATGGGCCGCGTACGGCGTGCATGTCATCAAACTGGCGGAAGGAGAAGGGGTAGGATGGGTCTCTGGTGGCTGGTGGTAGGGCGCGGGGGAGTGAAAACGGGGGCGATCCCTGTCATATCGAGAGACAGGGGATGAGGAATGCTTGGGGTGGCGGAGGGGGAGGAGCCCGGGGACAGAGGGTTGGGCAGTGGTTGGGGGCCCGGGTCGGTCTGGCCTTTTTTTGGGCCAAAGGTTGCCCCCATTTTTAACTCATGCATTGCTGCATGTGACTAACAGTTGGGGGGTGGTTTAACCCCCTAAGGTTTTTTTGCCTCTACTTATGCTTTACGGGAAAGGCACCTATGAATCGCTGGGTGACCAGAGGGTTGCTCAAAAAAGGGGCCCGGCTTTAAGGTCCGGACCTTTTTGACGGCAATAAGCAGGATGGGGTTTTCGCTGACCGTGCTGGCGGTATCATATACGGACTTTTGCACGGCCCTTCCCTTTTTGATGCGGAACCCGTAAATGACACTACCCCACGTCCCTTTCCCCCCCGCCAGTGATGAAGCGCTCGCAAGCAAATTCGCAAAAAGACCCTTGGATCCGCAATGTCGTCATCACATATCAAAACAGGTGACTTCTCGTCCTGACTTCGCTCCAGGAGCTGCGGGCACAAAAAACAGGGACTGCAAGGCGTTCCGACCGCCTGGGGGTTTTTGCCCATTGACCCCACTTTCCTTTTCCTCCCTGGTGGCATCAGTAACTGGGGGTCAAGCAGAGAAAATCACCTCTTTGGCCTCTTGATCTTTTAACGCCTTAACCCCCAATTTGTCATCAAAAGGTCTTTGAAAATGGATTACCCCAAGGGGGGGGTACACGAGTTACATTTTGGGGTGCTTTATGTTTGGGGGGGGTGCGGTATGCGATGACGCATTTTTGGGCCCTGACTGGGGGGACAAAGGGGGGTAAGACTGCTTGGGTGCAGGTTTATTAACCACTGAAACAGATTGGCGACGCTGTTCGTTTCCTGAGATTCACAGGCCCGACCCCCGATAACAGGCCTGACGGCCGCAACTGACATCCGCTGGCATGCGTGTTTTCACCAGCACTGGAAGGACACCTTTCTCATACCTTACCTC